>DWLI01002095.1:0-13859 GCA_018249915.1 Cecropterus dorantes dorantes | reverse complement strand
GCATGGATGTAGCTTATTTAACTGGTCAGTCTATATGATTCTTTTGACTTCAATATTTTTCACTATTTAAAGATGGTGACTATTTTAGTGACGTCACAACACACTTTTGATGCAGACTTTTATATTTCCAATTTTAATCAAAGGAGAACACTAAAAAATAGCAAATTTTTCTATCCGGAAGGTCCTTATCACTTTTTATGTAACTCCAACGTTTAGCCAATAGCCTAAAGTTTTTGTCACGTAGCAATGCACGGATACTTCTAGTATGTAAATAAGGGTCGGATTCAAATGTAGTATATAAATTCTACATGTGAATACTTAAAAGAATATCGAAGCATACATTAACTATACTCAAGGTTTATTCCTTATGTCAGATCCTAACTGACCTTGCTTGAGGTCGGAACCTTGAGCTCAAAAGTCCTCAAGTCCTTGAGACTTGGTCTTGACTATTATTATATTCGCTTATAAATCTTTGAGAAGTTGTTTCGCGACCTTCATTAAAATAAGATACTAAATATCATATTTAGGAATCCCAAATACTTAATTTAGGAGGTATTAAGGATTCTTAAGGCTTAAATAAATATGACTATGTTTTTGTATGTATTTTAAGCAAACACTTAATTTATTAATTATATAAATAAAAACTTGTTATCTTGTAACCAATAAATGACAGAATAGGTATCCAAGTAATTACAAATGTCCGTCAGATAACATTGCATTTAAATACTTTATTATTTTCTTCATTAAAATGCTGACTTCAAACACAGAAATCGTCTGGTACAACCCAGAAAACGCCCCATATTGATTATTTTATCTGCTTCTAGAAACCAGGCAGTCACGTGGTAGTCCTCCACGGTTCGGTTTGCACGCTCGTTTTTGCCACGGACGTGGTATACGTGGAAGAAGCTTCCTCCTGAGGTATTCCCGGAGCGTTATGACATGGGGCTCTTCAAAAATGTGCGAAAAGTGCTCTCCTATAGGGAGAAACTTTTCGCACTTTTGAAGCCAGCGATGCGATTTCTTTGGTGTTGCAACTGTTCATAGGATACGGTGACCACTTTCCATCAAATAGGCCGTCTGTCTGATCGTTAGGTAAGTATAAAAATGTCTCTGGAACGCAACTAAACAAATTAGAATTTTCTTTCAAGACACTTGATATATAATCAACAAAATTGTCCCCTGTTTTAATACATTCATGGTCCAGCAGAGTTCCTTTGAAAGGTGACGCGACATCGGCCTAAAAATAGTATCAGACTAGACATGTTTATGAGCTAATACTGAAAGCTAATTATCTCTACTTGTGTACCCCGAGGAGCCGATCTAAATTAGATTTTCACGAGAAGTTTTCGAGGCGAGTATTCCACTTGCACCCAACTTTGACACTCCGATTAACATTAGTTCAAAATAATGTTAGGGAGACTAGCGTTATTTATGAAATTATATAACTAACTAACGAATATTACTAACTAACTAAAATTATATAACTAAAAGTAAAATCATGTTTTTTTAAGTAAATTAATAATGTCGTACTGTTTTCGTTTTAATTGTATCTACAATATACGAGTATAAATAGCAACGTATACCTACATTTATAAGCTTATCCATGCAAACGCAGGAAGCATCATAAATTCCTGTGGTTTCTTCTGATGCTATATTATTATACGGTTTATTATGTTTATTAAATAAAAAATAGATAAAAAGAAACTCACTAGTTTAAGTATTACATAGCAAATATTATCATGCCTATGTAACAAAAAATATTGTATTTCTAACCACAACAAACCTAACACACACAACCTAACCACATAATTGCTTGCATCGTCTTTCCTCCTTTCTCCTTTGTCGCTCATACAATAATATTAGTTGAGAAATTGGATAATAATTGCTCAAGAACCTTTAAACTTTTTAAACTATCAGTCACACTTGCATAACAGCAACCAAATATCAGACTGAAGCATAACTAAAATACAAACATGTTTAAAGTAGAAAAAATATTACGTTCTTGGGTTTATTTTGTATTCAGCTAAATGAAAAATGTCAATAGACGTGAAACTTAAGTTGCCATTTTCTGAAGATGATAATACTCAATTTCCTAATTGAAAGAGTAAATAGTATTTTAAGGCAGGTGTCTTCTGAGCCGCTTTTGGTTAAAATAAATTACTATAAAACAACTTATCATGTATCTTATAGCTATGAGCAGTACCAACTTACATATTCAGTTCTGAGAATATCATTTGTAGACCAACATTCAAATAAGCTGAGCAGCACGGAAATGCAATCGTTTAGAACAGTAAGATGACTCCCGTAAGCGACTGCTCGCTTCACGAAAGATATTGCAGTTTCATACTTAGATATGAATACCGTTTGCATTAAGGTACTTATTCTTAACAACATTTACTGACAACTAAAATATTGTCTTAAATCTTCATCCTTTAATTTTCTTTCTTTCAACATATATCCAATTATCACAGAAAAACGTAACAATAAACAGAAGATTATTTTTTTCTGGAAGCTTATCATTTAAAACTTACCACGATTAAATAGATTATATATTATGTTTCTATTGTTAAACAGAAAAAAAAATGTTAATTGGGATTTGCCAATATGATATTTAAAGACCCGCGTGCGGAGCGGTCACCATAACGGTGTGTCACGCAGTGATTCCGGGTTTGATCCCCGGTCAGAAAAACATCTGAATTCTGAATCTGATTTCTGTTCTACAACTGGTTCGTCTTTGTGTCCATGGTACCCGCGACTCAGGAGATAATCATAGCGTGGGGCTAGACAGGCATTCTACACTCATAGCACTAAGATTTTCTCCTGTGTTACGGGTGCCATGGACACAAAAAGACGAATACACAAACACTCAGACCCAGAACATAATTCTAAATTTATCATTCAGATTGTAGAAAGCGTTTTTATATATTTCAATTCAAAATACCATATTAGCAACTACTAACGTATCTTATTATAATTGTATGACTATTATTATAAATTGTTTTATTAGGATTTCCCATCGATCTGAATGTCGACATACTTAGGCTATAAAATGCAAAACAAATAAATGTGTGATTTTATGGTATAAGTAAAAATAAAATTTTAAAAGCATGTGTCATTTAATGTTAGTGGTAACCGACAGATGTTTTCTTGGGACTAGTGTGGATAAACCTATTAGTCATTTATGCCGTATTTAGCTGAACCGGCCGCGGTGGCGTCCAGGTTAAAATCGGTACATGCGTCACCAGCCGACGACCTGCCGCCACGTACAACTAACCTTAGTAATTACAACTCCAATCATATAAATAACTTGCAGTTGAGTATGTTACAAAATGTACAACATCACAGATGTCTATATATGTGAACTTAGTTGTTACATATAATTTGATAGGTTCATTCATTGTACCTATTGTACATATTGTTATTTTTATAATTGAAAGTAATCGTTTGTGGTTCGAATCCTAAAGCAACACTGCCATAGGTACAATTAATGGAATAAATAATGTTACACATAACATTTTTTTTTTATAATTGGAACGTGGTAGAATCCTTTTTGGTTCGACTGGAAGGCATCGCCGCTTTACCTATTTCTTACCTGATAACAGCAGTGTTTAGTACTGCTGAGTTCTGGTCCAAAGGGTGTGGTAAGGGAGACCTTGGTTCTTTGGAGCAGCAACGCATCTGTGGCAAACCTCGGATAAGAATGATCTTATCTGACGTTGATTACAGATAACCATTAGCGGCAGTGGCCACTTGCCATCACGTGGACTGTACGCTCGTTTGCTACTTTGATATTATAAAAAAACGACATATGTATTTTAGTAAGAATACAAATGTTTCTAAAAATTTGCTACGACTGATAAATATATCAGGCTGTCTTAAATATAGACAATTTGGAATAGTAAGCAAAGTAATACATATTACAAAAATACAGTTTTTTCCTTGTACAAAATCTTTTACAAAATCAGATAGGTGTGTGTAACTACCTAATAGTTAATTACTATAGACATGGAAAATATAAAATATTTCATTTCTAACAAAAGATAATTTCAAATTTTATATCACACAAGAATGAATAAAAACTTTATGCCACTCTCAAACGTTATCACCCAGTTGTCAACAGAGTAATAAAAGTTGAAAATTATGCCAGCGAGTCAGTCACCTTGACGGCTCAATATGAGATCAATGTTAAAACGTTTCGCCCGCGATCTTTTTATGTCTCAAAATGATATTTTTTACAATCCTCACCGAGTCAACACCCATATCAAGGCTGTTTACTTTTTTAGCGTACACATGACCAAAGTCAGAATAAACAAGACCGCTGTAACTCGTCCGAACGATAAAAACAATTCAACAAAACATTCATTATAAAATTCGATGAATATTTATTCTCGGCGTTTATAAGACAGACGTAGAACCAAAACATGTTCAAAGGTTATAGGTACTTAGCCTCGTGTGGTTTTAAATAAATAATCGTGAAATTATGATAAATAATTAAATTCTTACGTTGTGGATGATAAGACGTTCCTCATTTACATGTATGATTTATTATTTGGGTTTTTTTAAGCATATAAGCTTTATTTTCAAGTAGCATACAACTGTTTTAAGGAGAAACAAGATTAAATATGGTTACGTGGATTTATATGTATTTTTACGCTATATTATATGTGCGTCAGTAATCACAATCGCCGATTGCCACATCTATTACACAAAAAATCTACAATCAACTTGAAGCAGGACATAAGCTCTACTTATGTTGAACCTTGAAAACGTATACTCGTATTGTGTCTGTTTTGTCAACCACGACTAGTTAGTAGCGCAAGAAACTGACGTAAAGGTGGAACATCCGTAATCAAACATTACATACCTGCATATAGCCACTATAAAATGGTCAAAAATAAAACAATACAAAAAATATACTCACTTGAAGGTTAGAGCGCGACCGTCTCGGCATCACGCCGACCACCTCTCCTCGCATTATGGACTCGATAACTGCAAGAGAATGAATTGTTTTAGTTCAGGTTTTATAGTTAAATTTGTTAGTTATATTCTAAGAAGTACAGTGAATTATCTGAGCTGCCCGCTATGTGAACAATTGATCTATACATATAAATTCACGCTTTCTACACTCATGGCCCCGCACTAGGATTTTCTCCTGTGTCGCGGGTGCCATGGACACAGAAAGACGAATACACAAACACCCAGACCCAGAACAGAATTCTAAATTCTTCATTCAGATGTCTATCTGGCCGGGAATCGAACCCGGACAGACGCACAGTGGGTGTGCGTCAGACCGACATTGTGACCGCTCCGCCACGCGGGTCGTCTGTCTGTGTTGTACTTGATATCTATGATGTTAGATTCTATTATAAAAGAAAAAAATGAAGCATAAAAATTTGTAATTTAATCTTTTCTTTTATAGTATGGAAGCTACAAAGAGCATGCAGTCTATCTGATGCACTGCCACCCATGGGCATTTGTAGTCAACCTCAGATAAGATCACAGTCTTACCTGAGCTAATCTCAGGTAACACTGTGATGCGTTGCTACCCCTGTTGACTAAGTAAGCACGCCTCGGATAATTGTCTTACTAACCACACCCTTCAAACCAGAACATGTTTTAGTATTCAGTTGGTCCCAGTATGCAGTTTACACCTTTAATTGGTGACACTTAGATTTAAGTTCAATGTGATATGCTTTGTTAATTTACAAGTGTTTACTATGTTGTGTTACTTACAAACAAATAAATAAGTAAACACACCAGCGCATAACACTGCTTTTATAAGGCAGAAATAGTTTTGGTGCTTCTGAAGTCGAATCACAATAATTTCTAACACTTTAAAATGTATATCAAACCAACCCAAATAGACATGCTAATTCCGTTGAATAAATAGTAACAAAACAGACAAAAAACCCGACGGTTTACATAAATTTAAATTTCAGCTATAAAAATCCTTATGTAACCGTTGCATCGTTCGTCTTAACGACCGACATCTCGACTGGACGTCGAATTAATTTATTTCCGTGATCTCATCGGATTTCGAAAGAGTATCGCCCGTCCCGATCCGACACGACACGATTAGATGACCGTGAAAATCGAATAGTCGTGAGTGATCGATACAAAAAGATCCTCTCACTTTCTTAACCACAATATAAAGGTGGCAGAATTAGTGATGAAAGAAACTCAGTATTTTAAATCTTATAAAAAAAGGTAAGACTAAATTTTAAAAGAGTCGACTCTTACACGAAGAGTCAGTTATTATCATTTTAGACTTAGTCTAGTCTTTTAGATTTGCGTCAAGTAGTAGTTCGTCCTACTGGTTTAGGTCATTTTAGTCAAAATGAAAATTTACATTCATATACACATCTACTCAAGCGAGTCATTTAGGATCTAATAAATCTTAGGGTCTATAATAAAGAAACGACTCAGTACTTACTTCGACTCGTCTTTGTCTTTACTCTTATGACAAAGACTTTAAGAGTACATGTGAGTTAACCACTCATATGTACTCATGACATACTTGACATGACAAGTAATTACAATAGGGTTAAAAGATTTTCATTACTGGACAGGACCCTTTATGGGTCAACTGCAAAGGCATCATTTCCAGGCCTATCCACTATTAACAGCAGTGTTAAGAGCTGCTGTGTTCTGAAAGGTGTAAGGGACAAACTTATCTGAAGCATTCCGACATAGTCCACAGGAATAGCAACGCAGATTCTCTAAATATAATTCCAAAGTATTATTTTTGTATATGGTAAAAAATACAACTTTTATTAGTATTTCTTCATAACATTTATATCATGATAATGTGGGTGATACAAAATTTAAAACCAATCTTTTACCCAAACCAATACCAAATTATTACACAATCACTGTTTTGTCGACATTCAAACCAAAAATGTCGACTATGGCTCATATAATATACTGCCGTCTAGAATATAACGACTATATTGATATGTATTTTATACAAAAAATAAAATTATTGACGTCATTTGCAGATAACATGTTTACGTTTCAATCGAAATGATTCTCAGTAAACTTATGAGACGTGATATTAAAATTATCAAGAAAGTATATTGTTACGTAAAAAATTATCGATGCGATAATTTCGCGATATTTTGCCGACATCTTACTGACCTTCTACATTTTTATATGTAGAAACTAACATATAGTCCACTCCGTAGTAAGTGGCCGCTAGAGACCATATAAATTATGTGAGATCGGTCAAAGTTGTTTCGCACACTATAATTGAACACTAATTTATATGCCTGCTTAAAATGTCTTTCCCATAAATCCAAAATACAGCAACGCCTAACACTACGGTTATTAGTCTAAAAAAAGTGCGGCCGTAGTGTTTTGAAGTCGATCTAGAAAGAGTGCTACCACCTTCAGAATGTTCACGACAGTCCGATAAATAATAGAACAGGAACTACTTGAAGTCTCTCAGCACAAATCTGTAACTAAGCACTTTGGCAATCTGACATTTAAAATATATCACAATACACAGTTCAAGCATAACGTTACATAAGTTTCAGACCGTTACCCAGTTTCGTTATTTTACATAACGGTATTGATGAAACGACCGAAAATAAGATCGATATTTGTTTCACAAATCGTTCTAGATCTGCTGTTACGTTAGGTTATAAAATAATACTAAAATTTGGGCATTTGGACATTCGATATATTTGTATGAAACTAGGTGTGCTACGCGGTTTCACCGTCTACTAAATAAGAAAAAAAACTAATAAACATAGCGTGATGTTATATAGCCTACAGCCTTCCTCAATAAATGGACTATTTAATACTAAAATATTTTTTAAATTCGAACCAATAGTTCCTGAGAGCAGCCCGTTCAATCAAACAAACTCTACTGCTTTATAATATTAGTATAGATAGTATAGCTGAGTACTAAGTCTGAAACAAAATAGACAATACAAAAGACTCAACACTCCAACCTAACAATAGGGCAGTTAAATGCATTGAAGGAGGTAATACAAATCACTGTAATCTTAAATCCTCTGAAACAATAGATATCAAAAGCCTTGACGAAAAGATTAAAATCGCAAAAATGACATATATCAGTGACCTTAAATTAAGAGATTATTCAAATTTATTGTTTTGAAGTCAGTAAAATAAGTAAAAATAAAAGATAATACGTGCGAGTGAATTTGAGGTAAAGAAACTAAATAATCACTACGAATTACTTCAGCTAAAAGTGATATCTAATTGAAAACGAATTTTTCAACTAAAGAAACGAACGAATTTCGTCAGACAACGTAAGCGATTCCAATTACCGAAGTAATTTTACTATTTTAGCTGCTTGAAAATTCGCTAAAATATTTGTGTGAAACACGATACGGCACGAGTGAAAGACATCATCAAATGATTGAAGGAGATTACATCAATCGATATACGTACTTTTTCACGATATTGTCGTTGTAAATTTCTGTGTTCACTTTGCCTGGTAGAAAGAGTATGGTTTGACCTGGGATGCACCAACCACTACCCCTATTTCTGGCGTTTAGGTAGGTGTGAATACCGACTTACTTTCGTATGAGACTATTTGGTTCGTCAAGAGTAGTAGTTCTGTGATTGAGTTCAGATAGACCCCATGCCGTCCATGGGCAGCAGTAATGGCTTACCATCAGGTGAGCTGCATGCTCATTTGCTATTTTTTTATATAAAAAAAAACTTCTACGCCATAATATTAACATTAACGTATTGGACATTAAGTGCCTATGACATTGTCAGACTATGAGACCTGCATAAAGGTACGAGTACATACGAATTGCAGTACATTAAGCCACAAATTGCATTCACACGTCTGTCCGTTGCCAATTTCCTTTACGTATTATGCAAACGACGTAAAAATATTCCCATTCAAACGTCGTTTACCAACCATTTGTATGAACGTGAAACTCGAAGACGCTTCCATCAGGCCCAATGGCTATTCCAAGTACCTCATTAGAGTAGTCGTAAATAAAATAAAGCATAGTTATGACTTTCCGTACACCGTTAGTTCCAACAGCAGCGTTTAAGCAACTTTTATGGGCGATGAACTTATTGCTATAACCGTAGATGATAATAATTTTAAACGAATGGAATTTCAAAACGCAGCCACCAGATAATTGTGAATTTAGTTTTAGATCATACGATCGGGCGATGTGTTTCATATTTCATTTCACAAGTTTAGTAGTCTCTCTAACACATATTTGTCATCACATGGATATAGTCTTAAGCCTAGGTCTGATGAATTAAAAAATGATAAAAAAGGTTTTACGTCGTATCATGTAATCAAACCATATTAGACGTCATTTAGTAGTTTCATATTCGAGAGAACACAACACGCAAAAACAAATTTCAATTATTTAAGAAAATTTTGGCACATGGCAATAACTTGACTTTACAACATTTTTTCATTAAAATATCAAAATATTCGAACTTTGTTTCCAATAAAGTGTTTTAATTTTTAAAGTAGTGTCTGACACAAAAAAGATGGTAAGATCATGAAAAAAAACATGGACGCCGATGCTACTTTTTACATCCATTGCATTTACATTAACCGCATTATTATTGTTTTTGTACAGTATAACAAAGCAATAATATAAATTGGTCACAAGACTGACGTGAGGTCACTCATCCAATGATCTAAGACCAGTGTCAAGGCTTCTATAGTCATCGATGTGTATTTTAGACTCCAATTCAACATCATAGAGTCGAACTCCACTTAATACAGAGCTAATGGTGGGTGAACGAGTTCTTGCTCCATGTTTATTTGTGCCATTTTCTACAAATGATCAATAGGTTTCTGTTTTTGCTATCGCAGTGTGTTCGTAGTGAATAAAATTATTATTCGAACCGTAATTTCGAGCGATGTGACAGACCTAATTTCTTTTATGACTTTTATGAGTATTTACTACGCTGCAGGTGATAGAATATGGATCAAGTTCATTCTAGAGTGATCCATCAATGGGACATTTAGTTGAGGTAATGACAATTTACGAGCGTGATTATTTGTTTCTATAATGCTTAAGGCTTCATTTTGAAATGCTAACTTTACATGTCTTAAACTTAATTACGGTCCTTTTCATTCGTTGCATCTATCAGCTTACTTTTGTTCGAGTTTTACAGCGAAATTATCTTGATGGTCTAATTTTGAAATATATTTTAATACTTCTGTATCTATACATAAAAGTATTGCTAATTTGCTACCATTAAATGGAACTACAGTTGCTAGACTTCTTTCAGACATAACACATCAGACACCAGTTAAGAACAAAACCAATTTAACTTAGACACAATAGGGAAATTCAAGAGCAAATCTCTTGAAGACTTTCCTCTTCTTACATGCAAATTAGATTTTAATTCGAATCTATTTGCAAGTAAGTTTGTTATAAATTATGAATTACAGATGCTAGTATGCCCGATGGACATGCTAATCGTTGTCACTCAACCCCCCGGACGCAGTCGCGTGTAGTGTCACTTTCGCCGGCGCTAGGTTTCTGTTTCTAAGGCGCGCGTGCGCTCTCTCGCACGGAATGCTCGCCTGAGGATGCATTTAATTGTGCAAGGAAATTTTCTACATGTCCTATTTAGGCAATACAATGTGTTTTTCGATCCGATGCTCTCGGCTCTCGAAGCGTTATAAATGTATCTTTACATTGTTATATGGCTGCAATTCAAACCCGTTTCTCCTTGGTTGTAAAGGCTTAGAGTGCAATCAACAAGGATTTTTAAAAGAAATTTCAAATACAGGTTAAACGACCTTTATGTGGAAAGTTTTTAACGCCATAGATTACCATACAATGATATCAACTTGCATAAAGTTTCTTGGGCCCCTTCTTCCACAAAGTGAAACACGCTGAAACAGTGGTAAATTGTTGAGGATCGAAATAGTAGGATGAATGATATTTAAATGGAACTCATTTTTTAATAAGACCGAGTGAATAATTGAAAGACGCTTCTAAAATTTTTTTGTAACAATTAATTTCGAACATAAGGTTCCAAACGAAAGGTCACAGGCTATCTAAGGCGCATTTATTCATTATCAAAACTCTAAAACTTGACTGTTTACTGATACAAATACAAAATACAATTATTCTCTTTACTATGTATTAATGTAGCTTTTTCTTTACTACGATTAACGCACTAATGAACACTTCCGTGGACGGTTGCGTTTCAAGAAAACATTTGTTCGGAGAGAATATAACCTAGATCTTAAAGTAGAGCCATGTGCTCGCAATCCGTATGCCAATTAAAATTATATAATTCAGTCAGCGCCTGTTAAGTAACTACTTGATGAACGACCAAAACAAAGTGTTGTACTTTACGATCGGCGAACACGAAGTGTTCTACTAGGAGTAGTATTTGGTCCGCTACTTTTTGTATTTACCGTTTTATTTTGTTGAGCCTCATCCCCTGGCTATTTTGAAGCTTTCCAGATCATTAATCTGGATTAGTTTTCCTTGCAACACGAACTATATGAATAGAACATCTGTTTTGTGTCTACAGCAGTCAAATATTGAAAGCAGAGTGTTTTAAAATCAATGGCTTCTTTCGTAATTTAAGACTGGCGACAGCATTACCTACAAATGCAAATATTTTAATTAAAAATGCAGTGTACGCCAATCTAGTTCAGTAACTATATTTGCAACTATATTTTATTGTAGTACCTTAGATAATACATTACTGTTAAATACATGGCACATAATATTACATTAGCAATTTCTGTTTATATGTTCTTCGGAATATGCTTACATTTAATTTAGTGGTACATTGATATTGATATGATTAATTCCAGACCAGCACTAGATTCATTTAGATTCAACAACTCTATTGGAATTTAGCGAACCAACCACTACAGCATTTTGAGGATAATTGCCTGGTATAAAATGGGTGTTATTTAAAATAATTAGCTACAAGTTAAGCAGGTGTTTTTACACATTAGTATTCCACAAGTTAAGCCAACAAGCGTTACAGAGCTCAATTAATATAGGCGTCGCGTGTTGTCTGATTGTAGGGGACTCTTTCGGCGGGCGTCTGATAAATATGTACGCCCACCAGTTGTTGGTAGATAACAAATTTCTGTATAGATAAACAATCGAGACATTAACTATGCTGCGGTTGACAGGATGTTATGAATTCCTTTTTGTGATAGACTTGATGACTATATGCATGATTATTAAAAAAAACATAGACTATAACAGCAGCCAAAGGTTTTTGTTGTTAATGATTGAATAACTAAAACAGTAAAGTTAAGAGAAGTATTTGTTAAAAATATGAGAAGAAAAAAATTAGATTGAAAATATCATTTGCTAGACTTAAAACATGTTGAAGGGCCTTCCACACTTTATGGTTAAAGGAAATAGTTATAAGAATAGGAGTAAAAATAAATGTATTTCACTTCCAAAAATCACAAGCCTCCAATTCATGCCCTTCAGAATGTGTGGTAAAAAAAATGTTAAGATAAAAAAACATAAATCCGTATTACATATGTATGTCGGATTTAGCTATTTTAAATTATTATCTCAACAGTTCAAATATACATTGCAATTTACAATTTCAAACATTGGCTTATCTCCAAGCACACGAGGGAAGCAATCGTATGTGTTTTCATGGACTTTCTGTTACTGGATTAATTGTATTCACAATGGACTTACTGAAAAAGTTATAATATATTTCTGTATTAACTTTTTGTCAAGGTATCCTAAAACTACGTAGTTTTACCGTTAAAAATCCCTTCAAAATACGTTTGGCTCGAATGTTTTGGTAAAGTATGATTTTTATGAAATTGAAGTAGCAAACAAGCATAAAGTTTACACATGGTACACCAAAAGAGTCGCCAATGCATCGCCGGCTTAGAAGGTGAGCTCTTTTCACACCTTTTTTTAGAGAATCCCATGCCATGCCGTTTCGGGACTACCCCAGGAGGGAGTTTGTTCCACAACTTGCACGTCCCTGGCAAAAACGAGCTTGCAAATCATGGAGGACGGATAGACGGTTGATGGAACTTCATCCTTTGGTGAGTGGTGCAGTGGTAAATGAAAACCACCACACCCTTTAAAGTTGAAGCCATCATTCCATTCTATTGTAATCTTACGATACCTGCATCCATTCATTCTACAGATGAACACTGCTATTAAGTTTGATTGTTCAAAATTGCTACGCATCAGTACATATGGTGTGTCTTGAATACTAAGTATGTTTACTAAAACCTTACTAAGACTCATTGTGTAGTCATCAATGTACTTCCTCAATATAAGTTACGTAATTATATAATTTACTACCTTAACTATCTTATCTTAAGTCTTTAGTTAATAATTAATAAAAATGAAGTTTACTAAATGTAAGTTTAGAAAATATTAATTGTAATCTCTGAAGATTTAAAAAAGAACCAATACGATTTTTAACCAAGTTCCTAAAGAGAAGTTTTCAATTCAATATGTATTTTTTTTCATTATCTAGTTGATATTAAATACAAATTTGATAACCTGATAAAATATTTTGATGACTAAATCATATTTTCAATACATTTGACACGTGACTCTGTATAATGGTTATTTTTATTACATTTAAGTACCAAACTAACATGCAGTCAACAAGATGTGAAGTGGTGCTACCGCTCACAGGTATCTGTTCTATGTGGAGTTGTTTCACATAGAACAGGGGATCTATCTGTGGTTAATCTCAGATGTGTTGCAACTAGTGAGGACAATGATGGCCACCATAACCTCAACTCAGTTAATCTGCATCCTTACCCTTCAGCAAAAGCATAAATACAACTTCAAAATAATACAGGTATTGAAGGTGGTAGAACTCTTTTTGGTTCTACTCCGCAAACACCACCACCATACCCTAAT
>DWLI01002094.1:0-13861 GCA_018249915.1 Cecropterus dorantes dorantes | reverse complement strand
CCGACAAGCTTATGCCATAAAATATTGTGCAAACTAACAACGTATCGACAAAGAGCCCGTCGAAGTAATCCTACGGGGAACATCGTAAAACATTTGTTTACAAAACCTGTCAGCCTGAAAAACGAATTGGAGGTAAATACAGATGCCGCAAATGTTGACCGAAAATAAACTTTTTCTATTTCCATTTCCGAATTGTTCTAACAGTGCGAGTGAATTTTAATCGAACTATCTATTTATTTTGTTGCGTTTTGTGCGTAAATTACGAACGAGAAAGCCCCAATCACATATATTTGTTTAGTTTAATTGGTATATGAAATAATGGAGCGTATTGTTAAGCAAATGTGTGCATAGTAACTAATAAGTCAAAATAATCTCCTCCTAAGTCCAATAATCTTAATCCATATATCGCTGTGGTTTGAATTACCCCTAAAGGCATGTCACAATGCCTAGCCTCAATACGCCTCATTTATAATCATACGAATTCATACACTACTATGGGAAATACTAATACTTTATTACTAAAGGCTATGGTTAAAGTCTATGATTACTTTACACTTAGTCACTTTACTTAAGTCAACATTAAAAGTACACTTCCATAATTCTCGTGTTACAAAAACATGTGATAATAATGTAGAAAAAATCTGAAATCGAAATCACTTAAAAATAAATAAAAGCTACTTATCACATATCAGTAGTAAATAAGGTGGATGGATTTCAATTAGCGTTTAAATCAAATTAAAGAAATTATTATTATTACCTGTGACATATTAATATATAATTTCAGCAAGATCAAATGAAACAAATGTAAATGGGGGTTTCGTATTTGTATTTTTTGCTGAACCAAATGTAATATGTTGGTTCCTAAAGTCTATTATTCCACAATAGTCTACAGTTTGTATAATGATGGTGCAGGATCATCTATATTATGTATATGCAATAATTTACTGTCATAAATAAAGCATTCAATATGTTACTTCGCTTAAACCAGCTATTAATAAAGTACCGTTTTATGCGAACAAGAAATGAAATGAAATGTAGAATATTTTTATAGTCCCGCGAAGTGCAGGGATGTTTCTAAGCACCTGAACATGCATTCGCAGAATGTTCCGGAAAATGGCGTAGGCACAAACAGCTCTCAAATACATCTGCCTATAAATTTAATATTTTCATCGTTCTGAAGCTATGAATCTTTGAAAATCATTTCACGTTTACTATACAAATAATAAAATCATTTCATCTATAAAAGTATGTTGCATTGCACTGATCCGTACGTAAAGTTGTATCGCAGAAACATAAGAAGATAACGAAAAATAGAATAATAAACTTAGTGCAGTAAAAATCCCGGCGTAAAAATAAGCCGGCGTACTTCTATTGCGCCGAGAATCTTTTGAAGGTGTCCTTCTCGGTAACAAAAATATACATTGGAATAATTCTTTAATTCAAATATGATCTTAGGTACTTGTACTAAGTATTTGGGTGCATTATTGTTAACCAAAAAAGGTAGTAATATACGATTGGTTGGTTATGTAAATACTTGGCTTAGAAAGCTATAGTTACATATTTTTGCAACTAAGTCTGGTAACAACTCACGAAGGTTTCCTTATTACTTATTCCTGTCAAGTGAATGCATAGCTATTAGTGCGGACGGAAAGCTGTTGCTTGAAATTGCTTTCCGAGCTAATAGCTGACATTGAATTGGTGCAAAAGTTAAAAAGCGTTTAAAGCCATAAATGTTGGCAGCAACTCTTCATAAATATGAAAACGTGATAAATTTAAAATCATTGTATTTTTGTTGGTTTAATGCGACGTTACTGTCGCATATAACAGCGTTTGTAGAGCTACTGTATTATTGTTTGAATTATATGGTAATGCAACTTATTATACGCAGTTCTAAGTTAATCCTTATTCCTATAATCCTACTTGGTTGTGACAGTTAAAACAAATTTAAACTTGAACCAGTTTAAATTGTACATTACAGTACAGTGAAGTTTGACACCTGATATATTTTTAAAATCTTTATAATTTTATTATTTTAATTCTTTCTATATTATGTTCATATCGTTGCCGTATTTCTATTGAAATAAAAAACACTGAATTTTCGAAAACTAAAGCCTTGTTACAAAACTTTCTACTCTCGAAATTTATTGCACAAATTTGAGCTTTTAAATCTCGCATTATTCTTGCCAAACTACTTCGCCATAAGATGACGTGAACAATGTTCCGAAAGCGATAAAACCAGCGATAACTTGGTATTTCTAAACTTCGGTCTATTTTCACCAATCTTCCGATGGCTTTTGTTTGGACATCACGATGTCTGTACCGCTGTGAACATGGATTTTAGTGTTTAAAATATCCTCTAAAACCATCGCTGTTGCTATCGGAAAACTATTTTCTGTGTATATCGCTCGTTGAAAATATATTGCCATATTTTCGAGCAAACGGTACAATCGTACCTACTAATCTTACTTTTATGGTTTGCTTTATGAAATGGAATTGCCGTCAGCGGAATAGTAACGTTCATGACGTAATAGGTTAACATTAAATAACCAACTTTTATATTACATTTATATTGTTTGAAATGACATCAAAAATAATGCGAAAGAGTAAAAATTACAAATTATAAACGAACTTCAATCATTGATACGGTGTGTAGAATTGCAGAGAATTTAACAGATCATGAAATAGCAAAATTTTTGAAGTCTGGATACTAAAATGCCGTGACTCAGTATGCATCGAAAATAACTCTAACGTTATTTGACGCAACGCAAAGGAGTATCGCGAAGGTTTGAAAGGAGTTCATTTGAATGCAATACGTGTCGGCGTAGTGAAGACGTCTATAGTGATACTATCGATTCGCACGCCATCAGTTTTGCAAGGTACATTTTTATCTAAAATTGACTCATCCTAAAATAGGATTTGGCAATGTGGCAGAACGTGTATGGTGTGGTTGCCGGCTTACTTTTATGTCAGGCGTCCAGCTAAGTCCTTGATAGTGGCAACGCTGTAATTGACTTCCAATAGATTTATTATCCTATTCTATATAAAGTGACGTAGAGATTCATGGATGACAGTGACTTCTTGCCGTCAGTTAGACTGCATGCTCAATTGGTACTTCATTCTTATTAAAGAAATGTTGAAAAGAGGAATATGGCCAATTTTCAACGTATTATGAGGAGGAGGAGTTAGCGATATAATTATTTACGAGTTTAGATACTTTTGGCGTTTTTTTTTTGTAATTATATTAGTGTATTTCCATGGTAGTAAAACAGTACTAGAATGAAGACTATGTCTGGGCAAAAGGAATGTAAGTCGCCTCCCAACCAGATGGACTAATGACTTGAGAAGACGGCGGGTAACCGCTGGATTTAGAAAGCTCAGGACCACTCGGAGTGGCGCCTATTAGGGTAGGTTTATGTCCAGCAATGGACTTTCATAGGCTGATAGATAGAGTTCAATGGCAATTACAAGATAATCAAAATTATTATTTTTGCCTGAACCTGGAAAAAACAATTGTCAGAGAGAACAACACTGTTTTTATTAAGTTTCGATAGTCACTATTAGTATAGTATGTTTACTATTACTCGATATACTCTATGCTATTACTATTATATACTACAATTATAGAACCTTATTACACACTACCGTAATAGTATTTATAAGATTTATTTTCAGCGACTAAAAAATAAAATATCTTACGGGAACTAATTAAATGAATCCAGCGGACTTCAGCTAGAACAGATTGATGATTGTTAAAATAATATACAGATTTTAGTTAAGAATACCTAAAAGTACGTTTAGAGTACGATAGTATACATAGTGCACTCAGTATATCATACATTAAGTGTCTCCGTACGAACACGAGTGTCTTTAATTGCAAAATTTATTGTGACACGCTTATAAGTGTCGCATTAGACGCTGCGGGAACAGTTTTGATCGCGTTACTTTTAAGGGAATAAAACGAAAATATAAAATTTGAAAACACCCACGACGCTTAAAATGTGATTGACAAAACCCGAATCCTTCACTGAAAACCGCATCCAAATCGGACTAGTAGTTTTGGATTTGCATAGACAAATGTTTACTCTAGCGCCCCCGGTGAGTATTAATTGTACAACATATCAGAAATATGCACCAATCAAACCAGAACCCTTCACTGAAAACTACATCAAAATTAGACTAGTAGTTCTGGAAATAAATGTCAACATTGATTTGAACCATCCTCTCACCCCAAACGCATAAACCGTCTCCGTTCCGTCGCGGGTAAAAACAGGTAAAAAACAGTTTATCTGTTAATAAGCTACGATGCCACGGACAAATATAAATTCATATACACACCACACAGGAATTAAAACTAGATTCCAGTTATATGGTCTCAAATTGTTTCCACACTCATTTAAATATATTCTCGATTTATAGTTGTTTATGTTAGTAAGTGAAAAAACAAGTAGCTTTGAAAAAAATAACGTAATTTAAAAAAACACACTTCAATTTTATTTATTTAACTATAAGCTTTTTAGATTTTTGTCACATAGAATAGATGGAATACTGGTGTTTCACTCTGAACGGAATATAAAAACAAACACAAAACCAATCAAAACGCACGGTTCGTTTGTATAGAATTAATAAAATATTTGTGTACAAACAAAAAAATCTGGTTACATGTCCACAACAACGCTAAACTATTTTAAAAATTCGGTTTAGGCGACGTGCGATTTTGCGTGAATGAAACTTAGTTTTTGCAACGTTTAGAATTTTATATAAATTTGTGTGGCTTATATTATAAAAACTTAAAGGAAAAAAGTTTTCAGATCTGAATGAGCCAGGAAATGTGGAACTGAATACTAGACCCAAAGACAACAAAGTTAAAGTATTTAAAGCGAAGGTAGAGTACTTTAAGCGTCAATACGTCAAAAAAAAAGGTATATCCGATTTTAAAAGGCCAAGACATTGCAATTCCTGTGCAAATGCAAGCTCAGTACAACTTGTAACAAAAAAATCGCTCAAGGATGACGCTTTCCGCTCCAAACGAATGTTTTCATGGCCGAGATACTTGAATCAGAGAGCTTATACTTGAATCATCAAATCTAATCCATACTCAAGAAATGTATAATATATCTTTCAACGAAATGTACACTTCATTCTGCTGAAAATGTTATCCAGCTTATAAATAAGTTTTCGTTTCTAATGTAGAACCTCGCGCTGCTCCATGTCCCTTTGGTAGCAAGTATGTATGTATGTCCGTAACATTGGTTATAACCAAATTTCATTATGTCCTTGTCTGCTTCTTAAATTTCATATAAAATAATTCAATTTATATATCTTATTATGATTTAGCTTATATGACACGAAATTAACGTAAAAACCGAACAATGTTCACTCTCCGAAATAAATATTTTTAATTTACAAATTACACAATGTTCTAAATACAAGCTAAGTTTGTAGAACATTAGATGAGTAGAGTTCCCCACCTGTACTTCAAAGTTTGAGGACAGCGGGTCGACAGGCAGTGAATAATGAAGGCGCGCAGATTGTGTGCCGCCATGTGGTAAGTATGCGGTTACTAAAACTACCATTACATCTATTTATATCTGGTGAATAATAGCCGTCCCTTCCACAATCTACGTATAATATGTTCAACTAACTTGCGCTTCAAGGATTTTCGGGGCGCTTGTATATTTTACAAAGACGGTCTCTTCGGATAGGGACGTTCGACGAGTTCTGGAGTTATAAATATTCATATCCGATGGAAATATCTCTCTCACACACATTTTTGAATTAAGAGGCTTATTGGTACCAGGTGGTATACAGTTTTCGGTTTAGCAATTAAATTAGCCATAATTCGCAATTTATTAAATAGTACGGTAGTTATACAAGCGATTTACTTTAAGATTAGGATTTTTAAAAATTATGAAAATATATTATTTGTTTAAATTTGTGATCAGATAGAGATTTTTATAAGTAAATTTATGTACAGGGACTATTAAATATTATAATTATGCATGGACTATTAAATATCATAATATTATAATAATTATGAATACATAAGGACTTTTTTGTGTCACATGAGTTTTTTCATATATATCTACTATTTGGTAACATGTAAGTAACAAACGAGCCTGAAGTCAGTGGCCACTGATGACCATGGATGTCTTTAATTATTTATTAGTAAATTATCTTCGATAAGATCAAACTTTTGCCTGAGATTTGTCACTTATACTTTACTATCTCTAAGACAGCTGGACAGAACGAGTCGGCTAAATAAGTTTCCCTTGTAGCGCCCTTCAGACGAACAAAAAAGTTACTGTTATTAACTAAAATAAGTGTGGCGGTGATGCGATGGTGGAGTTGAACCACAAAGGAATTTACTACCTTCTACTCATATAATATCCACTTTTATCCCTTTTTGATTAAACGCTAAGCTATAAAGTTCTCCCATACACTAAATATACATGAAACCGCTAAAGTTTCAGCAATACCTGGCTATAATTTCAGAGCGAAGTTCGTGTGGAGTTCGCAACAATTTTCAAGTTTGCAAGTTGAAACTTTATTTTGCAGTGTTATGTTCACGCAGCCATGTTAATCGCTTGCCGTGTACGGTACATTACATTTTTTTTTCAATTATTTCTTTGGTTACATTTGTAACTTGCTGTATATTTGTTACGGTTATTTGGTTATACGAGTCTTGTATTTTCGTTAAATTGTTTTATCGTGACGTAATAATATATGCAATTGATTGAGAGAATTATGAAATCAAACAGTAAGAGATTGGCATTATTCAGAAATTCCCAACGATAATTTACACTATTATATTGATAGGTATAAATTAACAAACAAAATAAGAATCAAATTAAAATATTAATATTTAATTCAAAGTACCTTAGAGAATTATTTTCGAACGTCAGTTACCTACCATTGGTTTTCTGATATTAAGGTATTTCGCTAATAATAAAATTGTACTCGTATATGTTTATAGTCTCAAGAGTATGAGTACAGAACTTTCAACAAAAAAAAAAAAAGATTTTTTTGAAGTCTTTATTTGACTGTTTAGTAGATAGATATTGACAAATATCTCACTGGCTGTTGGTAAAAGCCATCTCTTATACCTTTTTGTTATGAAATATGTTTAACTATCTACTGAAATTATGTTGCTAATAATTATACCAAACACTACACCAATTCTTGTATACAATACTTATGTACAAGATACTGTGGAATACGGGTTATTTGTCAAGATCAAAACAATATTCATAGCGTGATTAGTGGGATTCGCTAGACAAGGACATATTGCCGTCATTTCAGAACACGTCATAACAACCACATTCCGGGAGTTGTCAGTTCGTTAAACTCGTGACTTATCTCGACGTCAACTGGAATAACGAAATAAGGGTAAATTCAGACTTGCGACAAGGAAATATGACTTTTATGAAAGGTGTTAAACGCCCGAAAGTTATTATAACGAATAGCGAATGGAACTCGTGGGTTCTAGTTACTAATATCAATTAAAAGTGGCGTTATATCTAACTCCAAGAAATTTAATTCAATAGAGTAATGTTGTCTTTTAACACCTACATATTTGTCCAGCTCTTTATGATTTAAAGAGTTCCGATACTTTTGTTTCTACACATTCATAATCAATTTTCTAAAACAAACTTGTATTGAATAATACATGATAATTTTAACCTCCTCCTTTTAAAGTCAATTAAAATATTTAATTTGATTTGAATATCTGGAAAATTATGTATTATGTAATTACTTTTTGGTGAAACATTTCGATACTCATTAATTTATTTTGAGAACTTGTTGGTATTGTTATATTAATATAACAATACCAACAAGTGTTATATTAATAAAACAATACAACAATACCAATACATTTCCCCGCATTGTTGCCAATAATTTTAAATTACTTTAAAAGTTCATCTACAGCTGGCCTTAAATTTAGTTCTCAGAGAAGTAACTTACTCCATTACTACCCCAAAACCCCTACATATAATCTTAAACAGTAAATGAATCTAGCTATTAGTAGTTATAACATAAAGTTCAAATTGCCATTCTTGTGCAAATTTGATTTCTTCGCGTATAATAAATACAAGTATTGTTGAAAACTATTGTCGAACTTACACCCACGTCACTAATAAATAATTGGCAGTATTGATAAATTCTATATATACATTTTATATTATTAGATACATTTAAGACTCAATACAAAAATGGAAAAAGAGTTTCTTTGAAATGTTTATTTTATACGAACGAAAGAAAAACAAAGAATTATATACTAAATAAACTTTAGAATGACTGTACGTTTGTGCATAGGAAACAAATAAAAGACGTGATATCCGTCTAATGTTAAGTTGATGAACATGTTTTAAATACATATGGTAGGGATATAATCAAATGGAATCTCAAAACATGTATGCTTAAATAAGTGGAAACCCATACAATTGACAGTACGACAAAATCTAAAGATACGTCTAAAGATGGGACTGTTATTCA
Organism: Cecropterus dorantes dorantes; assembly: GCA_018249915.1. Lineage (NCBI taxonomy): Eukaryota > Metazoa > Arthropoda > Insecta > Lepidoptera > Hesperiidae > Cecropterus > Cecropterus dorantes. The sequence continues at coordinate 5,368 of DWLI01002094.1, read as the reverse complement.
AATAAATAGCCAAAATAGCTTTAATTAATAACAAACCTATTTATTAAATTATAATTTTAACGTTTATAAGAGTACCCAAAACAAATTTATTATTCCACATACAACTTCAACCCAGTTGTAACTGATTGCATTTCGATTTCCACACTTCACTGATTCTACCCATTAAACACTGCACAGTAGATAACAAGTAACGTGCTGCTACAGCACTTTGCTATTCGAGTGCACATCGTCAGCGATTACCAAACAAACACGCTATTTCAACTCAGTAACTTTTTGTGACTAAAAGAGTTGAATACTAGTTTACGTAGTAAGCTATTCGTTTAGTCATTTCTCATAATCTAGGCACTCGGCAGCGTGTCAACCAAGTTCGGAAGAGAAAGGCAACGGATTTTCAGGGTGTAAGGTAACATGGAATATGTATAGTCTATGCTTAACAATACTTTGTTAGGATTTTTTACATGTTAGAAGCAAATGGTACGGATTTTTTTTCTTATAAGTGGTAATTACCATACCTTGAATTGGTCTAAAACTGAAGTTAAAGATGATTAAAGCGTTGCTACTTCTGATATCTTAGTTAAAACGCCCCATACGAGTAAATCTGTTACAATGCTCTAAACGAATTCTAAAGATATTTTTAATTAATGCTTTCCATCTCTCGTAATGTATAAATAAAATCAAAATAAATTGTAATATGAATTTGTAAATAACGATATCACTTGAAAAAGATGTATAAAAATGCAATTTTATACTGAGAGAACTTTGCACACAGTAGTATGGATACAGCCTTTGAAGCTTGGTCCAATTTCCAGCCTTAATATACCTTATACAAGGATCATTCGAGCATTCGTCAAATGCACGAGCTACAAATTATTTTCAGCTACAGCAATTTGCTCGTACAAAGTGCAGTTGCCGCTCATGTACAAACCAATTTAACCTCTAACGACGCTTGGTTATCGACGGGCACGTAGTTAATCGCTTCAGCTTATATTCCCTTTAATTAAACAACGAACTGGGCGCAACAGATTACGCAGACAAATATTTTGCTGCCAACGATATTTACTACCACAGATAATCAAAGAAGGTTTATTTGTTTTGAAGGTAATTCAATATGTAAAATATGTACATAAATTGTTTAATAATTTTTGATAATTTTGTTTTTAAAAATAAGTGCCATTAATACAACGATGTTTTGATTTTTTTTTATTTCATTTCATGTCCCTAACATGTTGTACTGGTTCGATAAAACAGAGATTAAAGAAAAAAGATAGAATATTAAAATTAGTTTGTGTCGATTTGAAATAAAAAAACGTATAGATTAACTATCACCACCGATACAAAAATATACCTTTAATGCCCAGTAGTCAGCTGTTGCAGGTTGCTAATGGTAACAATGAACAAAATAATGTTTCTTTCATAAACTAAATCTTGTAGACAATCTTACAAATAAGAGACAAAGAATAGGTAATACCTGCTTACTTCGAAAAATTTTCACGACCCACGCTTTCAAGCTCGTTCACACTGAAAAAGTCAAATACAATACTCACCTGACAAAAGAATCAGGGAACAAGTCGAAACAAAACAAGGAGTGTATTGAAGTGGAAATAACCAAGATGTGGGTCTGACCCGGCCGTGGGAAATTACACATGAAAGGCAAACCGAAATGAGACCGGAATGTCTGTGATTAAATCTGCCTTCACCCGCATTTCTATACCATTGAGCCAATTAATTGAGCGGAAATAAAATGTACAGTTTTCGAGCTCTCGGATAGGTCACACGTTATAAATTTACTGTACTATATGCTTACGTGGGAATGTTTATTGTGGAGGAAGAAAACAGTTTTAACTTCGATTTAATTTAATCATTGCTATTAATGAAGGTCGATCTGTACTTCTACCCTTTTTATATTTCGCTTCTCTCCACATGAGTGATTTTCAAATAGCCTAAAAGGCCTCAAATTGTTACATACCAATAATGAGGCGCGGGTAAATTTTGGTTACACATAATCACCCTTTCATGGTCAATCCAAAAATTCCAAATCAATTCCGAGTTTATGATCAACTAGTCGGTTTTCGGGACTGAAGTTAGATATAAGTCTTGGAGCTAGGCAATCTTTGATTCTATGAGTGCATATCAATCATATAAACTAGAAATTCATCCTGACTGACGAGGCTCACGTAAGTCTTATAATCTTTTTTCATCTTGAAAGATTCAATAATAAAAGATGCCTCGAAAAGGAAAAAAAACGGAAACTGACTTCACAACGGAATTAAGCTAGTTTATTATCCGCATATATTGACTTATTATATTATTTATTTCGCATAATAGCACAGAAATAATATATTATACTGTTTGTTACCAGATGGCCGTTTTAGTCTGGTACCACGGGTTAAGGACTAAAACGGCTATATCAAGTCTGAGGTTTCTAAATTAATCTATCTCATACGCTTTAATACCATCTACATTATTTAAATTGCTGGCATTAAAGATTTTGGCTTTGATTTATATATAATATTTCTTAAAACAAACGGACCGATCACGCTGAGAGAAATTAAAGATTACTTTCAAAGAAATGTAATTCTACACATACGAGTACAACCTTCAATATTTCGGAGCCTTTAATATTACCCAAAATAGCTCCTTTTATGTTTCTACGCACAATCCGCAATTTCACTTCTTTCCTTCATTCTCGTAGCAAGTTCAAAATTGCCCTTTTAATATAAGGGAGTGTAATATAGAAAGAGGACATTATACAAAACGAAGGTAATTACAAAAACGAGGCAAATATTTTTCCTCTGGCGGCAGGTACATTACCGGAAACAATTTACGTAAGAGACTCAAGATGTTGCCTCGAACAAAATAGGACGGCAATTATAGATTCATTACCGCATTTTCCAGTTTTTTTCTTGTAAGGCGGAGCTTATCTGTAGTATTACAAGCTGTTTTTTCCATGTTTTTTGCAATGAGCTTAATTTCGTTAGGGTTCTGACTGATTATTTTAGATAATGAGGGCTATACAAAACTTCGGCTCTTTTATATATGAGGCGATCATCTGAGTCATAGGGAGTAGCAAAACATCTGTGACAGATTTCAAATAGTTGAGGTCATATACAGATGTCCATGAGCGGCAGTGACCACTTTTCATTATGTGGACTGCATGCTCGTTTTCTTCTTCAATATAGCTAAAAGTAAAAAAATAACTATGTAACATGACTGAATTCAATTACGTAGATTGATTAATCTCAAAATGTAATCCAATATTTCGTTAAAATAACAGATTTTTATGTAGTTTAGTAATAACTGTAGTGATGCTGCGTAAACAAAGACAAAAATAATAAACTAATACACAAATTGATGGGTGGATATGCATATTATACACGTAAAATGTAAATCTTTTGACTATTTACCTTTCAAATTATAGTATAGTGATATACAAAGTGGCGTAGGTTGGTTGTGGCCTAGTTCATAAAAAGGGTTTTCAGACGTACATAGTCATAAGTATGTATTCATATTTGAAGCAGTAATACATTTTATTCGAGCGTAAGGCGAAATAGTAAATTCACTTCAGCTTGCTAATCTTGAAAAAGATTTGGAAATGGAAGAGCTATTTATAATGCATAGGCAGAATTTTTTACCAAGGATATCTTTATTCGCAGCTCCATTTGTATTCATATATATAATAATACGGTAAAGTAACGTCCATTACGCAAAGTTTGTACCTGGGTTTTTTTTATTTTACTTCGTTTGCCTACTCTAAAAAGGTGCATTAAGAAATTACGTTTTTATCTATCTTTTCTTTTTTTTTTGTCTCCGAGGGGAAAACTTTAACAAGTACCCGAATCTGTGGGAGGTGGACGACGTGGGAGCGACGTCTGGTTATGTGGGAATTTTACCCACTGAAACTTCCTCCTGTAGCCGCCCTCGGCGCTACGACATCTCCGAAGAAGACTGCGGGGCTTTTAAAGGAACGCAACCGGAGCCTTCTTTAAGTTGCCTCTTACGACAGGCAGAGGATACCGTAGCCCTATTCTGATCCTGGAACTACAAGGTCGACGTTTTAATCTATCTACCTTTTGGGAATATGCTAGATACTCAATGTATGTACACTACTAGGCATTAAGCTTTCTTACAAAGGAAGTTTTGCTAAAATTATAATGCTTTGCTTTCGACCTGTACTTTTTTATCTACGAAATCGAAGCGAAGACAGGGAGTCATATTGTATACTTATACTGTATAGCCTAGCCTTATGATAGCAGTAAAATTATAACTGTATTTAAAGTTTTAATTTTACTGTATGATATAATATATAAAAACCTTTGTGAACTTATGCAATATTTTCATATCTCTCAATGAAACTCCGTTTAATTTCAGTATAAAATAAACTTTAATTCAATTCCTCCAAATTTAATCACAAATATAATGACAGACGGTTAAATCTCTAGATTTAATATTAAAAAATAAGGGAGTTAACACACGAGCGACAGTTTATGACATGGTTTATCACTGTCTGTCATCAGCCACCCTCGGCAACGGTTATTGACTGTCACTGTCTATCATCAACGATCATCAGTAACCGTCGACGACTGTCGCTTCTGTGTTACCTCCCTTAGTAAGTAACGTGAATACGTAATTATGTTAATAAATAAAATAAAATTTCATTTAAGATTTTAATTTGTATGCACGTTTGGTCTGGATGATAATAAATAATAAGCTTAGGGACTCTAATTCCAATACGGCGGACGTCCCAAGCTTAAACAAATATAATTAGTCCGCCTAATTATTTCTTAAGCACGTCCATGATATGGGTATTAAATAAAAAGGATTTATGAAAAAGAAATAAAATATCAAATACGTAGCCATAATGCTTGTTATTGTAACGGGTGTTTGTATTCACAACGGAATTATATTAGTGTTTTAATATGTTATACGAGCACTCTGCCTATTTTATTTATTGCTCCTTACTTCTGTACTTAATCATAGTTTCGCTAGCGTACAACATGCCCCTATACATACTCTCACCTGCCTACCCTGCCATGCCTAATGCGATTACCGTGCTCAAATGGAATAATTTCCTTGCAGTCATTAATGCAGTTTAGTTGTATGTGCCTCATTGTTGAGTTTTTTTTGTAAAGTATGAAAGTAGCACACAAACATGCAGCCCACTAGATGTTAAGTGGTAACTGCCACCCATGTACTGTAACCAACCCTTGGTAAGATCAAAGTCTCATCTAAGGTCAGCCACAGATGCGTTGCTAACGCATCTGAGGACTAAGATGGAATGCGGATAGTATTTATTTTTATAATAATATTGAAGTAGCAAACGAGCATGCAGTCCACCTGATGGTAAGTGGTCACTGCCGCCCATGGACAT
>DWLI01002093.1:0-13862 GCA_018249915.1 Cecropterus dorantes dorantes | reverse complement strand
GAGTAGCAACGCAGCTGTATTTGACTTCAGATAGAAGGCGTGTTCTATATGAAGTTACTTACAGATGTCCATGGGCGACAGACCACTTACCATCAGGTGGACTGCATGCTCGTTTGCTACTTCAATAGTATAAAAAAAAAGACAATTTTATTGTTTTTGGTCCTGTCGTTGTCTCTGACATATTTTTTTAAAACCGAATTAAGCCTAATTTGGACATGTAGATGATTAAACCATTATTTTAAGAAATAATATGTGACGTTACAAAATATAATAAAGCCGTATAAATAGACAACGATTTTAAATCTACTTCAATCTTTTTCCAGGGAAGGCTCAGTCATCGTGACCTACAGAATACACTGGAAACCAAGAACCAATTCCGAACCAAGTGAAGATCTACTAACTTCGAACACTCTGAAATCCAAGTTGGATGAATATCTAGACAGAAACAACAGGATGATAAGCGTTTACCATATCGCAGAAGACAAAATGGCCGCACGGCCTGTCCTTGATTTATGTCAGATAAGTAACAACGACTGCGAATACGGATGCGAATTTGACGATACAACACTCGATTTCACTTGCACTTGTCCTCATGGACAAATTCAAGATATGAGATCGCCTAAGAAATGTATATCCATATTAGATAATACAAACCGAGAACAAGATAATAACGACCATACGGAGAAAGACCTTAAAGTACTCACGCTGGGAGAGGATGCAGATAAAATGAAAGGAATGCCTGAAGAAGAAAAGGTAGACACACAAACTGTACACATGGCTGATGACGAAAGAATGTTTGATTGGAAAGAAACACATCACGAAGCTCAAGAACCGACGACCGAAAGTGATTCCGACTTAAACTTTTCACATATATTCGGCCACCCTCGCAGCAACGGTGCTGGTATAGAAGCGGAAACAACAAAACCTGAATCGGAGCCTACAGCTGAACCTAAACCAGAACCAGAGCCCACTGCTGAACCTAAACCTGAACCAGAGCCCACAGCTGAACCCAAACCTGAACCAGAGCCCACTGCTGAACCCAAAGCTGAACCAGAGCCCACAGCTGAACCCAAACCTGAACCAGAGCCCACAGCTGAACCGAAGCCTGAACCAGAGCCCACAGCTGAACCTAAACCTGAACCAGAACCAACTGCTGAGCCTGCATCCGAAGAACAAAATGAACCAAAACATAAGCCAAAACCAGAGCCAGAGCCGACAGCAGAACCTGAACCAAGCACTGAAATTAAAACAGACTCCCAGTCGAGTGAAGAGGAACCAAAACCCGCGCTTGAACCTACACCTGCACCAGTTGCTGAGCCAACAGCTCAACCAGAACCAACCGCGGAACCTAAACCAGAATCCGCACCTGAGCATGAAGGAATAACCGAATTAAGACCTGAACCTAATCCCGTCCTTCTGCCAATAGCTGAATCAGAGCCAACATCCGAACCTGAACCAAGCACTGAACCCAAATCAGTAACCGAACAAACAATCGAACCTGAGTCCATAGTAGAACCTGAACCGACGGTAGAACCAAAACCGAACATTGAAGTTGAACAAAAACAAGAATCAGAATCAACGTTTAGATCAATGCCAGATACTGAATCAAATGAATTTGTATCCATGTCTGAACCCAAAATTGAACCCGAACCTACTTCTGAAGCTAACCTTGTAACCCCAGAAATCAATCCTGATAGTGGTATGGACGTAAATCCAGATATGAATATAGTCAAAGAAACTTCTCCTACCCCGCAAACAGGTATGGACAGTGAACAAATAAACGACCTAATGGAAAAAGAAGATGAAATAAAACCAGAAACAGAAGTGAAACCTATAATGCGAGATATGCCATCTCTAGTTACCTTCACTGAATCACATCCTACTACAGAATCATTCCATTCCGCTGAGCCAAACGAGTCCAGTGAACAACATACAACAGAGCTCACAAATTCAGAAATATCTGGTTCAAATTCCGATAATGACGTCAAGTTAAATGATATGATGCCCAAGGAGACAACAACACCTAGGATTTCAATATCAGAACCAAATATAATCAATGAACCTTCGTATGAACCGAAACCCGAGATTATTTCTATACTAAGAGCAAGTAATGAAAAAACTAATGACACTCTTTTCAGCTCCCCCGATGATGATGATTATTTATCCTCAGATAATAACAAACAAGATTTACCAGATACGACTAGTAAATTTTCGGAATATCAAGTGAGACCCACAGAAATGGTTAGCGAAGTCAGCAATGAAGAGAGTGGAACAGAGCAAAGGTCGTCAAAAAATTTGAATGGCGAATTTACTTTTGATACAACAACTACTAAACCTTTTATGAACAGCAATGAAGAGCTCATGTTTGAACATGTTCCAAAAACTGAAGAGAAGTCTGAAGAAAGTACTACTAAAGTAAATGATGAAATGCCAATGACTATGTCAGTGATGAATGAAAAATTAACTGAAGTATCGACTGAAAATCACGTTGTAGCTACTACCATGCCTTCTGATACTATGGACAATGCTGCTGCTAAAGAAGAAAACTCAGAAGACATGGATGAATTCCAAAATGAAAATAAAAATAAAGAACCAGAAAAATCAGCTACTACTACATCCGAAATGCCAATTTTGGAAATACAAACAGAAAGCGAGTATTCAATTAATAAACAACGCCCAGATTCTATAGAAGACAAAAATCTGATGGACATTCTGGAAAAGAAAAACGAGAGTGATGTACAAATGACTACCACAACAGAAAACCAAATGCACAGTGAAAATGACGTAACATTTGATGCCATAAATATGCTCTACAATCGTTCTTCAAAGTCTATCGAAAACGCAAGTGTTCAGCAAGTAACCGACTCCATTGTGCCGACTGATTCAACGGACACAAGTGATTCAGATTGGCTCTCAGAGACTGTCACTGAAGTAGGTTTTAAAGATGCTATGAACAAAATGGAAAACCATGAAACTACAGAAACGAGCGTTAGTAAAATAGATGAAGTAATAAATCGCGGTTTAAACAAAGACGATTTCGAACCAGATTACCTAAATAATATGGGTTCTAACAACAAAACATTGGAGCAGGATGAACCTATGTATGGTATGACTCACGACTATGACAATGATGACTCAAGAGTAAAGAGAGTTAATTCAGAAAAAACTGAAGCTAGTGCAACTAATTCGAATAAAACTATGAACGAAGCGATCAGTTCAATGGAAACAAATTTCAATATGCCTGTTGAAACAACCAGCGTAACCACAGTAACGCAGTATATTTATAAATCTTCTGAAAGTTTCGAAAATAAAACTTTTTCAGATGAGGATGAACCCATGAAGGAAGATAAAGTTGACTTTTCAGCTATTCTAAACAAAGATGGCGAAGAAGGCAAAGAAAACGCTAGCGATGATGCGATAGCCATTACAACTTCAACGGTTTCTACAACTATGATCTCGTTGGATGAAAAGCAAGATACTGAAATGTCCATGGAATCAACTGATGAAAACGGTCAAAACACAACAAAAGTTAGCAATCTCAATGTAACAATATATGAAATATCAAGTCACAAGGGAAATCAGTCCGTCAATACCCCCAATCATACGCATCCTCAGTCGGCTGAATATGAAGACCATGAAACTGAAATGAACCCTTTCCTGCCGGAAGCCGAAAACAATAAAATTCTTGTAAAGAAACTACAAGAAGGCCACGACTTGGAACTGGTTAATGTAAATGAAACGCAAAATGAGAACACTGAAGAACACGTTGTTAATACATCAGACCATACAGCGAACGTTATGAATAGAACAAACCACTCTGATGACATGTCGGGAGTAGCAGGAGCCATGACTACAACTACTGAAGAAAACGCACTATTTAATGAGCTGCTAATGGCTGGAAACACTCAATCAAATGAAAACAAACCTCGTGTGATCGATGAAATTAAACTTTCGACGTCACTTAATATAGAGCATAGTACAGAAATGCCCAAGCAGGACAGAGCACAAGAAGTTTTGCCGATATCAACTTTCCTGCAAGATACAGACGATTTAGATTTTCCGAAACGGCATATCAGTGACAGTAAGCCTGCTGAACTTGGTAACATCTTTACAAACATGGCCGAAGCAATAACCTCAACTCCAAAGAAAGTGACTGAAGATGACGATAGCGATTACCTTAGTGTAGTTCCCATTGAACCAGAAAAAGAGGATAAAGAAGCGCTAAAAGATTACAATAGTGAAAACATTCAAGAACTTAATTATATTAGTGATTCGCCAAAAAAGAGTGATAGAAGGACATTAGACATAACTAATTTGGAATCTGTAATTAACAATGAAGCGTAGTATATGACTAGTGTAAGTTACATATAACGAAATAAGTTTGTACATTACGATTTTATTTCCTGTGATTTTATCGAACAATAATATCCAAGAGACTAATACCAATGTAAAAAGTTTAATGTTTTATTGGTTTCGATCAAATCAGTTTCTTCGCTGAGGTTCCAATGACCCTGGGCTTACTAACACTACTAAAGATATTTACCCATATATATTGTTAAAATAAGTAAGTATATATTATATTAGACTAGTCAAATTAGAAAAAAAAATCACCGTCATCTTAAGGGTCTTAGGTTATTTATTGCTTCAAATGTAGGTGCGGCCAAAAATTTCGTGTGTCAACTTATATTTATTTCAAATCCACTTCACGGATTGCCTGAAATAATGTCCTATTTAAAATTGTTACCATAGATAAATGTATAATACTATATTATCTCAAAAAGTTTTCTTGAGGCGACACGTTTAGTTGTGAACTTATTGAGAGCAACATATTTATACGTAAATTTCGTTTGACGTATAATTCCTGCCATGCCGTGATGTGATACTTTGCGGATGAACTAATATACATTCCATTCGTACATAAAAGATATTAATTTAGTGATACTTACAGAACTTAGGTCTGATTGTAAAATAATAATTATTATAGATCTTGTTAACTAAGATATTTTGTATAATATGGTTGAAACTGTAAAGAAATATGTTGTAAATAAATTTAAAGTTAATTATCAATACTTGATGTTTTATTTTATTAAAAATACTATAAAATACATGTGTTCAATTTTCCTTTATTGAATAACAATGATAAATTCTAAAATACACTACATCACAGACAATTTCAAACCACTATTAACAGGTTGTGGCGTAATTTCATCAACCTCCTCAGCATTGACTTGTTGGTCATCAACCAGCATTTTGGCACATAAACATTCTTCACTTATTGTTCCATTACCACTGACAATACATCTCCCAAGTATTGCCTTACAACTATTGAATGGTACAAAATTGGACTCATATTGATCATTCTTATTTATCTTAAAATCGACATTGACATTTGCGAATAACTCGATATCGGAATCAAAGGTGTCTTTTAATTTAATACTTCCATCAATTTTATATTCTATTTCAGGTATGGTACTTTCCATGTTATTTTGAGAGCTGCAACATACTTTTGTTATATTTTGTGTGTCATTCGATCCATTGCATTTAGCAGTATCAAAGCATTTACTCTGCGGAGTAATACACTCGCATCCTTCACAGCCTTTATTAACAGCCTCATTAGGAGCCATAGAGGGTTCAAGGGGTTGTGAATTTGACTGTATGTTATTCGAATTGATGTTTTCATTTGGAATTAATATATCATCGTAACGATAATCTACTGTTGTTTTGATTTGAGCACACAAACAGTTATCGTCGGAATCTGCACTCATTAAACAACCTCCCAAGACTGATTTACAATCATTTATATCTGGATTAATATTATTCATATCTGGAGCACTTTTATTTATATCTGAACCAATGTTATTCATATCTGAAGTAATGATACTCGCATCTGGATTCATGTCAATCATGTCGGGATCTATATTATTTATATCACTATTATGAGATGTTTCTTTATTATTTAAATCTGATAGATAATTTTCTGATAAATCTTCATTGTGTTCATTAGATGTTTCAGTATATTTTGACAGATCTTCCTTATCCAAAAGTATATCTCTGCCGTCTGTAAAGTCTATGCATTGGATAATATCAGCTGAAACAAACATATGTACAATAAATAAATGAAGACTAAGTTACGATTCGCTCATAACCCGAGTTGTGTCATCAACTAATAAAGCAGTCGGGCTTAATTGAAAGTTAAATAACAGCTTCGGAGGACGCATTAAGTAGCCGGTTAGTTAAACACAACGAGTAGTTAGTATAACAAGTATGGTTCGACCGGGAAGGTACCACGGCCACAATGATTGAGAAATGTAGATGCCCACTAACTTTTATATGAGGCGATTAACAATAAGCGATAGTGGACAATGCTTACATTTAGGAGAATCTTCGATATCACTTCCACATTGTCTCAAGTCAGTAGGTGTCGGTATATTATTCAATTTAATATCTGAAAACAGAAAGAGTACATCATCATTGTTACATTATCGTTACCAATTAAACACAATAGTAATTTTAATTTGGAAAAATGTGTACAACTCACTGTGGGAACGCAAAAGATGCCTTTTCCTTGAATATTCAGTCGAAAACTTCTTCTTGCAATTAGCTTCTGTGCATTGCAACCATTTCTCAGGTTCGTGTGTTTTCATATGAGCCTTAAAATGATGATATTGTATGAAACCTGATAACAATAAATATGTATAAATTAAGCACCATTGCTAGAAATATTCTTGCTTTTATTTCGACTTTATTATATTTGTTTTGGACGTTAGTAATGAAACTGATCTATCATCCGTAAAATAAGCAAACAGACCAAATTAATTATATTGGTGATAAAAATTATTCTTGTACCTATTACTATGAAGTACCTAAGTAAAGTTTCTTTTGAAAGGTAGAACAAGTATAATTCAACCAGGGAGGGTGGTACCCCCTATTCCTAGCGTGAAGCAGTTCCTGCGTTTCGGTAGAAGGATGTGGACGCCGGCTCACTTTCATATGAGAAGACCATCTTCCAGAGTAGTAATGCATCTGTGATTTACGTCAGATAGAACCCATGTTATAAAAGAATAAAAATATTTTTATTGCTAAAAACTAATTCACTTGTACAAGTCGCAAGGGCCCTGTAGTAGGTTCTAGGCCTGTGTTACAGGTACCCCGCTCATCCACCTGTCATATTCTGTACAAAGTTGCTTACAGATGTCCATGGGCGGCAGTGGCCACTTACCATTAGGTGGACCACGCAGTCTATCTCAGTCCAGTCTCATTTGTTACTTCAATCTTATAAAAAGTAATAGGCATAAGGATAATTGTATCTTACTTAGAACACTATGTGTACACACAACATGTTAAATAAAATTAACAGGACAAAGACATGCTTGTCCAATGAAAATAGAAAGAGCTTTTATTTATTCAACATTGTTATCTCAAGATAATTATATGGCACAAGCAAACTTATTCATCCATATTTAGAATAATATCGTTAATAATATAATTATAATGCGTTCACATCTAAAATGTTATAAAGGATGTTACTGATTTATACGAACAGTGATAGCCTAATGATTGAAACTCGGCCTCTCAATGAAGAGTCCGAGTTTCAAATACCAGGCCACTGCAGATTTTTCTAACACAATATGCATAATGCAAATCAATTATCAATGCTCCTTCACAGAAAATCTTCACACCTACTTGCACTTGGTCACTACTGGTGGACTACAGCCTATTACTCTCTCATTCATATTTCTGATTTCTAATAAATAATTCTTACTCATTTCTATCCGGAAACTATACGATAATTCCGGACCCTCCCTTATATTATACATACCTTTTTTACATATCTCGCAAAAGTACTGCTTACTGTCGGTATGTGTCAGCTCATGGTGTTTGAGATGATGTGGAAAATTAAATGTTTTCTCACAACCATTGTGGCGACAGTGATATTTTCTCTCTGACTTAGCATTGTGTATTTTCTCATGTTTGCTGAGTGCCAACTCGCTGTGGAATTCTGTGTTACATTTCTTGCATGTATATTTTCCTAAAAAAATAATTCACACTTGATATACAATTTAGTTCAATATAATGCTTACCTAAGATAATACACTAATTCAACTATATTTTGTAAAAATATCTACCAAAAATACCTATCAAGAATATTAATATATACTTGAATGCAATAACACATAATAAGTACTACAATAACAAAATTTTAAATTAATTTTATTAGAAATATAATTTTATGTAGTAAGAATATATAGAAGTTACTTGAACATAAGGAAATACAGGTGAGGTCCACATGCAATGTGATACTTATTTTACCTTCTGAATTTTATTTATTACAAATAAAACAAAACTCATAATCCTCAAATTAATTTAGCCAATTTTTAATGCGATAATTCAGTCAGTACAAATGCAATAGAATTTAATCTTAAATTTGCTAATTTTATTTCATTCTATATTATTTTACTACCAAATAAAATAACAGTTAAGCTTAAAAAACGGCAATTTAAAACTCTAAGTATCAAAAATCTAAATCAAAAATAAAAAATCGTTATGTATACATAATATGGCTAACTGTACCCTTGTGTGCATATTTGATATGGCGTTTCAGTAGTGACTCATCCCGGAAGCTACGGCTGCAGTGTTTGCACTCAACCTTCCCTGTCCTCTGGTGTTGCTTTTCATGTCTTTTTAATGCCGAGCTGTGTAGAAGAAGTACATTTCATTTATGTGTGAGAAAGGTAACAATCAATATATCGTCGCTTATATAACAATAGTAACTTTTCAGGAGACTAAAATCTGTATATATTGTCTGAAGAATTTCATACAAAATACAGTTTTTTGGACTCTCCTGAAAATTTACCAAATATCACTTGCACGGTATTGTAACGGTATATTTTGTATGAAATTATTCAGACAAAAAAATATAGTTTCCTGTCTCTTATGAGAAGTCACCAAATATCACTTGCGCTGTATTGTTATAAGCGAGGATATGATAACCAATGATGATGATGTAATTTGAATTATTCATAAACATTCAAGATCCTTATTTTTTTTTGTCAATGATTAAAGAATATATAGACCGGAAACAAACTTATTGTATCTCAAAAAAATATAAACTTAAGTTATATTCATAAAATCACATTAATCTTATAATTGTATCATATCATATAATTGCATATTAAAGTTTTATTTTATATAATGCAATATTTAAAAAAGGCTTCTAGTAGACATTATACATACATATAGATTTTTTTTATAGTTTTTTGCTCTTGTGTAAAGATGCAAAGATGAGCAATCCTTGCATCCAGCATCTATATAAACTTCATAGGCATACAAACCAGGCCCTTCACCATATTGAAGTACATTTGCAACACAAACTATAGTCTATAGTATACTACAAACAAATTTCGGTTTTCGTTTCAAAAGTTTTTGACATTCAGAAGATCTGAGTCTACCAAAGTCAATGAGCTTGCCAAAGATCTCAAATATTTTAATGAAATTTTAACAAAATTTTAATTTACTTTACTTTACTTACATACAAAAAACAATGCAGATAAGACTAAATGAAAAGAATTAGTATAAAAAAATACAGTCGAATTCAAAACCTCATTTTTTGAAGTTGGTTAAAAATTAATAAACGATAATATTTAATATTAAACATACATAAAAACATAAAATTTAGGTTTCAGTGCTTATCAGTAACGCTTATCAATGAAATACTAATGGATGATGATGATATACAACTTAATTTGACCTTTTGATTATATATTTAGATTAAGGGATGAAGCCTAATAGATAATTTACTTACATAAAACTAAACTTTTTATTGCAAATTTCACATTGGAAACGTGGGCTATGGCTGATTTCATGTCTTTTTTTCTCACTTTCGTACTTGAACTCCTTATCACAGTAACTACAGCTCAACTTATTTGTCATTGTTCATTTTAAGTTTTTGCATATATTATGCGTTTTATCCCTCGTTTCTTTTGAATTCTCGTATTAATTTATTAACAAAGTCGAATTCTAAACATAGTTTTAGAATTCAAATAATAAATCCAATGATTTTCTTTTTGTTTACTTTGCGTTGAATCAAAATAAATGAAGTGTCGCAAACCATATGATTGAAAAACTTCATTGACAAAATTGTCTCTTAATGTCATAGACAATAAGTTTTTTCTAAATCCGGCTCTTTCGGCTTATATTTTTAACTAAGACCATAATTTATAACAATATTTCAGCAAGATTCGATTATGTTTTATTAATTGGACGTAATTCATTTCATGGTAGATGAATAATTATTTAATTCCATAATTGCAACTTTTTTGTAAAGAAACAAAGAAATTAAATTGACAATGACATTGACAAATTACATAAAAAATGTAAATTGTCAATGTCAGTTCATTCATTTATTTTGAAAGACTGATTGGAAATTTTAAATATTTTTAGGTTAACTGCGAGCAGTATTATTTTCTTAATACAACAGTATGATTAAAAATGAATTGACATTACCATTTTCTACTAGAACAGTATTGTCCGATTGTAAAACGTGACAACATTATTCATCTCTATCATGAAAAATTTCCTCAACCTTACGTAAGTTGTAAGTGTTGTCTGAGTGACTGATTCAGTTGAAAACTTAATCATGAAGATACTATCGGAGAACACAACAAACAGAGCAAACGTACCTATCGTTGATGGCGCGAATTCGTTTGGTTGAAAGGTGAATGAATAATTGAAAAAAACAGTGGGTCTTTCATTCGAACGAGTATAAATTGCGCGGGCTTGTCTCTCTACAGAGTTCAAAACACAAAAATGCAAGCTTGGATAAAAATAACGCTCGTTTTGTGTGCTTTCGGTACGTTGAGAGAGATTCGTCCTTCAGAGCCCTTCGTTACCGAGTTCCTGCTGGGAGAATGGCGGAATATAACGGAGACTCAGCTGAACCGCGATGTATACCCAGTCGGCACCTATTCATATTTGGCGCAATTGGTCGTCGTATTCCTTATAACTGACTTTTTGAGATTCAAGCCTGTTATTGTTCTGTCTGGTAAGTTAATTTTTTATAGTATAATAATTATTATTTAGTGCATTATTGTTTCATAATTTAACTTTTTTTAAATGGGAGTGTTTCTAAACGTTATAAAATAAATTTAGATTACAGCTAAAATATAAACAATAATTAACATACACATCAAAATATATGATATTAAATAACTAACTAATTAATTACTTAAATTACCTAATTATATTTTTTAAATTCAAATAAAATACTATATGAGAAATTTTATACTTTTATACATCTTACAACTTCATTATACACAGCCCTAATTATGTTTATAATACTGTTTTTTTTATATATCTATACTAATATTATAAAGCAGTAGTTTGTTTGGTTGAACGGGTTAATCTCAGGAACTATTGGTTTTGATTTTACAAATATTTTTGTATTGAATAGTCCATTTATTGAGGAAGGCTATAGGCTATATATCATCACACTATGTTTGTTTATATTTTTTTATTTAGTAGCGGGCATAACCGCATAGCACACCTAGTATAATTATAAAATAACAGAGATTATGAAAGATTACAAAATAAATATCCTGTTATCTTCCACACTTAAATACATAAATGCAAATGTGAATTATGTTTATCATTGTTATCATAACTGCACATCTTAAATAGTCATATCAACATCACAATCTCGTGATATGAATATTTATCTTATGTCTGGATTGAAAAATGCATGAAGTGGCTAATCTCACTTTTATTATTCTTAATAAAAATCTTTTCTTTGTCATTTATTGTTAACAAAATTGTCCTACAGCTGGGCATAGGTCTCTCAGATTGGGGGAGCATAAGCCATAGTCCATCATGCTTTTCAAGTATAGTTCGGTAGATGTCATATTTTGTTTTTGAAGATGGTAGAGCTCTTTATAGTTAGACTTCCAAGCACCACTGCCATACCTATTTCTGCCTAATGACAGCAGTATTATGTGCTGCTGTGTTCTGGTCTGAAGGGAGTAGTACGGGAGACATAGTTTTTCGAGGCATTCCATCTTAGTTCTCAGGGGTAGCAACGCATCTGTAGCTAATCTTAGGTGAGACTTTGATATTACCTTGGATTGATTACAGATGTCCATGAGCGGCAGTAGCCACTTACGATCAAGTGGGTCACATGCTCATTGGCTACTTCCATACATAAATAAGATCTTTGAAAACATTTAAAAGTTATAACTTTTACTGTTAAAGCAAGTATTAATTTTATTCCTAGTGCATGTTGAGAAACCTTGAATTTTTTTCTTTTCCTCTTTACGGGAAAAGTTTCTCTTAACACTCTTAACAGGTTGTAAAAAAAATCGTTTTTACCCAAAAAGTAAAAGAAAAAAATATAGTACCTACTTAATTACTAAGCCATATTTTTTTATACGAGTAGATATCTAGAAAAGGATTACTTGCTTTATCTAGGTTCTGCTGTTATACTAAAGTCTTTAGAATATAATTTAAAACATTAGTTAACATATTACGACATTGTATGTTAGTATGTCCAAATTTTTTTTGCTGTGTTATTAGGCAGAATTAAAATGTATTTGTAAAAAAAGGTACCTGTGTGTATGCACCTTTGTGTGTCCAGATTAAAAAAGCCAAGACTTAAGCTAGTGGAAGAGTATGTTATGTGATAAACCTGCTATCTGATGTCTGGTGTACTATAAAATTATCTTATCTAAATCCTAACAATCATAGTTATAAAAGACTAGCTTGTATCCACAGCTCCGTTCATTTGCTCATTTATTTATTCATTGAACATTTGTAATATATTAGTTGTGCCCTACATTTTCACTCGCAACTACATAAGAAAAAAAAAACAAGCAAACAGAGTGATATTATAAAGCCTATAGCCTTCCTCAAGAAATGGACTACTTAATGTGGAAGGCTATTTTTTCAATTCGAACCAGCATTTCCTCAGATTAGTGCATTAAACAAACTCTTCTTCCTTATAATATTAGTATAGAAAAGTCACAATATGGCAACCTTAATGCAAAATTTCAGCACAATTGGATCAGTAGTTTTTTTTATGTAAAATAGCAACAAATACGTACATCCTCACAAACTTTCCCCTTTTTAATATATCGTAGACATACTTATATGTTAGTAGTGTATATGATAGTATGATTCTCTCAGTAGACATAATATCATTTTATGAGTAATTCAAATTTAGTTTCAAGGGTAGCAAGTCATATATTATGCTATTTTTATTATTTACTACAGTAATAGTTGTACCAGTATTGCATTTAATTCGTTGGTAAATTCATAAGTAACTGTATAGTATTTTTTGGGACTTATAAATTATAAAATTTGAATTTTAAATTGTTTCTTTTTTGTTGGCCATCATGGTCAATAGATTATCTATTCCATAACGTCATTCAAGGCGACAACGAAAATCCAAATAACTATAGAGTTTGCTTTAAGACAATTTTCTTTTATAAAACTATTTATTACAATTAGTGTTCCTTAAAATAATGCTCAGTACTTTTTAATAATCATCATCATCAATCATCAGTACATTTGTTTTTATAAATCAAAGGTCTATCTATGATTGAATTTGGACACCAAGATTTAATTATTTTCGCATTCTTAAGTCACAAGTGTAGTGGAAAGCAGTTTTAAATTTGAGTATTTAAAATAAACAATAAGTAATTTTCTATAACCATTGTCCATCTATAAAAATTAACTAGCTGTGTCCGTGGGGTTTCACTTGCTACTAAATAAGAAAATAAACAAACATTGTGTTATAGTCTTCCTCAATAAATGGACTATTCAAGTCAAAAAAAATCAATTGGAACCAGTAATTCCAGAGATTAGCGAGTTTA
>DWLI01002092.1:0-13864 GCA_018249915.1 Cecropterus dorantes dorantes | reverse complement strand
AATATTAATTTGTTGTACTCATTAGTTTTTGTTACAATTTTAACCACAATAAGTAAAAAAAGTGTTGTTTAAGTATACATATATATAAATTATTAAGACAGAAATTTGTTAAAATTCACATTTTATTGAAATCAACAAAAATAATTGTGGCTATTTTTTTTGTCGTCAGTGCTCGCGAGTTTGCGAGTGGTGTCACGTTTGACATTCGTCTAGTTAGCTTGGTCGACTTATAGGTAGCATGTTACTATACTGATTTTTGTAAGTAACATAATCTTATTTCTTACTAATAATATAAAGGCAAAAGTTTGTGAGGATGTATTTGTGTTGGTTTTTCACGCATAAACGACTAGTCGAATTTTGCTGAAATTTGACACACGGAATGGAATTTATGACCTGGATTGACACATGGAATACTCATTACCGTTGTGATTGTGCTCAAAGGCTTACTTTAGAGCTTACATATAATATTGACGTTTTCTTATAAAATTGCATTTACAAATAAGTAAGCAAGTGAGACTCGATTTATAATAAGCATATTTTAAATGTTAAAGTGAAATTTTGTAAATTTAACGATATTTATACTGCAGGTTAAATGTTTAAATGAAATGATAGACTTCAGAAATATTCGTATTTTAAAAATAAGACATAAAGGAATACAGTTATTTAAATTAATGAATAGCAAAATCGCCTTGATATGTAATTAGGCTGAGAATTAATTAAAATGCAAATAATTGTAACGTAAGCAGAACTATATGATATTAATATGTGAATTAAGCATACCGGAGATGGTAAGAATATATCGTTGTCAAAATCATATTCATCAACTGTTTTGTCATCTTCCCAGGCCTACAAGAAATGACATTCTTTTCTTATACACATAATATGGTACACAAAAAAAAATACAAATACTTAAAATTGGTGAGATTATCTTTGTTCAATCTCACATAATGATTTGAAAGGTTTTGAAGTTGCAAGGAGGTAGAACAAGTACGGTTCGGCCAGGGAGGCACGGTCTCCATACCTACTCATATTTCTAACGTGAAGCAGTTCTTATGTTTGAGTGGAAGGGTGTGGCTGCCCACTCATTTTCATTTGAGGCAATCATATCTAAGTCCTTAGGAGAAATGACACTGTATTTGACTTCAAATCAAACCCCTGCTGATATTAAGTTGCTTACAGATGTTCATGGACAGCAGCGACCACTTACCATCAGATGGACTGCATTCCTGTTAGTTACTTCAATATTAGTCATATGTATATGTAACTTTGTTTGGTTTTGGTTCCATTGCAGTGACAAATAGATTTATTACGCATACTGTTTTCAATACATATTTTAAAAGAAGTCTTTACTTAATAGGACATTATAAGGAAAGACATTAAAAAAGATACTGTTTTGTTGATAATTCTTTCCATCTAACAAATACCAAAATTACTTTAAGACACAAATTAACCAAACCTCGTCTTCCTCTTTTTCAAGAGCTCGACAAAATTCTGCCTGGATCCTCATAATCAGTAGTTCCATCTGTGTTTTCATGTCATCCTGTGTTTTTTCCAAGTGAGACATTGGTGTGATTGGCTCTGCCATGTAGTTTTTGAGTTGGATAATCTCTTTCATCTCAGCTTTGTTCTGTCTGTGCTGACTGTACGCTACATAACCAGTTCCAATTACTGCAGCAACATAGAATCTGAGAATAGAATTTAAGAAAGCATGTCATTAAACCTATTTCTAGTGTAAAGCTCCTCCTGCACTTTGGCAAAAGGGTGTGGTTGCTAGTTCAGTTCCATATGGGGCGACCATCTTAGTCCTCGGGAGTAGATTGCTACAGATGCATTGGCATCTGTGATTAATTTCAGATAAAACCTTGTTAGATAAGAAGTTGCTTACAAATGTCTATAGCAGCATTGGCCACTTACCATAATCTGGACGCATTCGTTTGCTACTTCAATCTTGTAAAAAAAGTCTAACTTCACACAGGTTACATTTAATATATAAGGCAGTATTTTTTGGGAAGTATGCTCAGTGCCTAATATGCTAGTGACTTTGCAAATATATGTGTCACTGATACTAAAGAGTTTTATTGACTTTGTAATGCATGTCACATGAAAATATATCTCCAATCTATAAATAACTTTAATAAAAATAATATTGTTCAGTTGAATGTGTTAATGATTCTGATTATAGCAATAATTACTGTGAACAGTAACAATAATAGGACATTGAGTTATTATATTAACTATTGAGATTTATGTATAAAAAAATATCAAGTCATGTCTCTATACAATTGTTAACTGATATCAATGGTTAATGTTCAATGTTATTCCGAAAGCACTTCAAATCGATGAAATAGTGCCAATGGTTTATCTTTTATCTGATAAATAGACATCGAGTCATTCCTCACATGAAAAATAACGTAAAAATACGCGTTTGCCTAGAACGTTACGTAGTGTTAATTGTGCAAAACACCTATACAAACTTTTCAAGGTACAGGCGGTAAAAACAATCGTTACATAAACATCATTCGAAGTTTACGGATTTCAAGAATGTTTATTATGCGGTCTTCAGTAACACAAACATACTACCTATACAAAATAATATTCATTTATTACTTCCTACTCACTTGAGCGGCCGATCTCGTATTTTTTTATAGCTTCCGACGTAACTCAGAGTTTTAAAATTTCGCACTGCCACTTTGAACGACATTTTAATCGAAATAATAAAAAAAACGATATAAAATTAACTTTTGACTACCAAATTCACGAGCCGTTCACACCCGGTTGAGGTTGAAGTAAGTTTGACGTTTGCATGGCAAACTGACAGGTGCGGCGACAAGTCACGTCACTTTATGTTATTGTGTCGGGGCGCCCCCTGCCGGCCGCGGCCTGAGGTCCCTATCAGCTGTTGTGAAATTTTCCTCCGCAAAGCGCTCCGAGTCGAGGCTACATGCGCAATATGCGTTCATCTCTTTCCGTAGCACGTGCGGCGGGATCGATCGCGCGTGTCGCGCTCTTTCCGACCGACGAGCTAGCAGCTATGTGGCAGTAGTGTAGGAGTGTAGCAGTCCGCGGCGAGCCGTGTGCGGAGTGACGGCGCGTGTCAGTGTGGAGCCGAGTGCGCGTGTGTCGCCGCTCCCGGCTATCGATCGTCGGGCAGACCGCATTGCCGTACATTCCGGAGGCGGTGCCTCGCCTAGTTTTCGTCGATCGTCGGCGTGGCGGGCGCGTGTCGGCGTCGGCGGCGGCCCGGGCGGCCCTGCGCAGTAGCGGCGCGTGCAGCGCGGGAGCGATAGACCCTCCTTCTGCCAAAACCGGCTCGCTGTCCGCGGCGGACGGCTGTGATGTAGCCGGGGCCGGCGGGCGAGCGGCCTTCGGACAAAGGATCCGCGACTTTCGCGATTCGCGATGAAGAAGTTCACTTTCAAGGGCGTGCTGGACGGGTTCCGCAGTTCGGTGCAGGCGGCACCGCGCGGGACCGAGCAGGAGATCCAGGAAACACTGCGTCCGGAGCACTTCCAGATCAAAAAGGTGAGTGTTTTTATCGTGCGTTTCGCCGAGGCTCTACAGATAGTGCGATGAGCCGGGTCGAGCCGAGGATCGGTAGTGGGGCAGTACGCTCGAGTGGTGGCGTATTTATGGGGCCGGTACGTCGCATCGCGAGATTCGCGTGTGCCCGTGTTGTGTAAACTACACGGTCCGTTGACACGACATCACCACGCATCAAAACAATCGCTGATATGGCACTCGTGGCGATTTGAGAGCACTGCGTCTGGGAAATTATGACTTTGAGCAAGTTTTCAATTGAAGGCGAACATTTTTGTGGGTTTGTAGGTTGAAGGTTTGCTGTTCCGCTACGCGCTTACGTCAGTGGGTGCCCTTGACCGTGCAAGCTGTCAGCACTATAAACATAATGTTTTTAGTTCGTCTCTCGGTAATTTTAAAATAATATTGGGCTATGGTTCGTATGGCAGTCAGGTAGGTACCTGATCTGATACAGCAGGTGGCCAAGGACTAGTAGGTTTCAGTATTGCCTTTATATTAAACTGATAACCGATTAGATAAAAGTAACTGCACAAAATATATATTTCGATTCATATGAATATCCATCAGTTCATATTATATCAAATGAATATTTATTTTAACATTATGAATATGTTGAATATATTGTTTTCGCAGAATATATTTTTAATGTATTTGGGATGTTATATTTCTACTGCCGTTTTCCAATCTTTAATGAAAATCGACGTACGAAGTTTTATAAAGTATTATTGTGTTATTGAAACAAGTAATACTTACTTAAATACGTTTTTCAGCTAGTTGCTTGAACGCAGTTAAGAATCGTTATCGTTACGTGTAAAATTAATCATATTAAACTGTTTAATCAAATAGATAAGATCTATGCGGTTAAATAAAAGTAAAATGTAATATAATAACGCAGTCATTGCGTTTATGTTATTGTCAGTAGTTAAATGGGTAATCGATTATTTATTTCGACTCGGAAAACGAAATAATTGATCTGGTACGATCGCTAATCACTTGTTAACTGTTTCGTATTGATTTGGAGTTTAATTGATTTTATTAACGAATTTTCTGATGAGGATTGCAGATTGCGTGGGAATGTAATATAAGATGTAGGCATCTCTATGTTCTTGCTTAAATATTAACCTACTAATGGGGAAATATTGCGTTCTGCACACCATGTTTGATAGTTTTCAAGATTAAATTTGCGTATGGGTTATACCTAGAATTTCGGTGTTAAACACCTCTAAGGGCCTACAAGAAGAAAATCTGGGTTCCCGAAGGTAGAAGATGATGTATAAGCGACAAGAGAAATAAATTCTTGCAACTTTGCTATCTTTTTATTGGTAGATGCAAACCTTTACATGTTTAGCAAAATCAATTCAAATCGGGTTATAGGTGAGATAGAAAAAAATTACGTCTTTAAAAATATAAATATAAAGAAAAGTAACTCAGATTGTATTAAGTTATATTTTCAAAAATTTCACCAAGGATTCACCAAGTTGAAAAGGGTGTTCTGAGATTTATTACAACTATAATTTCATTAGGCGACACGAAATGTGTCAAGGTCCTAACTCCATAATTGAAACGTGAACATGCAGAAACTTTTAATGGTTTCGTACCTAATCTTATTTATCCTATTTTTGTAATAAGGATATATTGGGCGGATAACACCCTCGTCGTAACGCAAAATACTGTTTAAATTTAATGTATTGACTGATGATTATATGGGACAGGATAAACAATTTCAAAAAATCATCTAGTTTTTATATACTGTTAGGAATTGAATCATGTTGCTTGGCATATCGTTTAATAACATAAGAACTATTATTATACCATATTTAAATAACCGGTATTATTTATGCCTCTAAAGCAATGTTATTATGATTGTTTTATGTTTAGGACTCTCAGAAATAGTCTAGCATATGCAAGAGTATATTAAAATAAAACCGTTCACTTTTAGACAAACCATTTTTATTTTTAACCTCAGAATACAAACATGGAGAATGAAGCCAAATATAGCTTGTATGCTCGATACAACGTAATTATTAAGATAGACCTCGATACTAATTCAAAACAGATCCCTATTACAGAAAAAAACATTGAAAGGAACGCGTATTTATAATCTATGTAACGGCAACTGTTTCTATAACATAGAAAAAATGTCTTGTATATTGCATTCCAATGGAAATACTCTCAAGTGTAGAAAAGAAATCGTTCAAACAATTACTTGAACTGGGCATCGAGCGATAGTTGGTGTAGCGATTGTTATCAACTAGTCGCTTAAGCTACTGAACAGTTGCTTAGGTCCCTTCTACTCGGTCGTCCAATTTTTGCGACGGACGGGTGATACACATTTGATTGTTGTGAAAAATCTGTCAACAAATTAGTCGCCATGCAGTGTGACAGCAATTTTAGCATCACTATAACTACTTCATCGCTAAAGTTGCCAGATGCTTAGTGCTAGGAGCCTCAAGTAATAGGAGAGGGCGGTCTCTTTCAAGGATGGCATAGTCATAACTTTAGAATATACTCATGCAATACTACTTATATTAACAGACTCAACTTGTGTTAAATATTTTTAAGATTCCGTTCAGAAACATCGCTTCGGTGTCACTTGGGCTTTCGTTCATTTCTTATATCGTCATCTGTCCAATACTTGAAGGGCTGTAGTAGGTTGTGCCTTTGAATGGTTGTTATATCTGTTATAATATATAATAATCGAAAAAACAGCAAATAAATAAAGAAGCATCTCCAAACAGTAGAGTACGAAACAACACGTTTTTTGTTGCGCTGTATCGTAAAAGCGGCATCAGGCCTAACAGGCAAAAAACTTGTGTAATTATGCATAGTGCAAAATGTAAAATAAATGCATGAAGTATTAATCGCAATTAAACGAAAAAAACATTTTCCTTTATAGGGTAAGTTTCTATTAGACTCTTTGAGTCCGACTCATATTTGACCGATTTTTTGTTTCATTACTAAGTCAGTAATGAAACATTACTTAATAATATGAAACCAAAGTCCTCTTGGCTTCGAATGATACACAATGCCTTTGTAAAACTGTAACTAAAGTTAAGTTTGACAAAGGAAAGCTCTTAAAAGTTTCCCCCGTCGACCTAATTTAATCTAATAATACTAATAAAAACTAAGTTTACGTAAAGTATGTCGTGAGTGTTATTCTAACAATATACCTATTGTGTTTTGATTTTCAGTAATATACTTAACGGATGAATCAGTTAGCTATTAATATCGGTCAGGATTTTCCAGAAAGAATAAAATGTTTTTTAAAGTTTTATTGCTTTAAATAGAAGGTTACTTTTAACTCTAACCCTTGGTCTTTTAATTGAACTTAATTCTAGATCCTAGAGATTTTGATATCCTTTACAGATATAATAGTTAAAAGATTTTTTGATTAAGAAATGGAAGTAGAAAATTAGTATACTATCCCCCTGATAATAATTGCCATTGCGCCATGGCCGCTCATGGAAATTTATAATCGACCCTAGATAGACCTCTGGTCTGGTCTTATCTAGGGTCGATTACAAATTTCTACCTCTTCTCTTACTTCTTACTTAATTCTCTTACCTAAGATTCCCCTGACGACTAAGTTGGATCGCCTCGATAAATATGTCTGCATTACCACTCTTCACAGTTAACCCGCGTTTAGTACTGCAGTTACTAAGCAGAAGTAGATGTGGCAGTGGAGCTGCCGTAATCGATATACAAAGGATTCTATCATCTCCAAAATTTTCTTTGACCTCCTCCACATGCAGAAACCGTGGCTAAATTGCGAAGTGATTATTTGCTTTCGACGTAAACATGTTCATATATTTAAATTTCAAGTTATTTTGCGATGTAACTTTGAGATAAAGGTGAACGATGTAACGCGTTAAATGGCCAAGTCTATACAAAGTCACGCGAGGTCACTATGACCACATACCATTTGTGCTATTTGTATGCACAAGTGATTTTAACCAGTTAATGCGTAATAAGTAAAAATAAGATGGCCGAAAAAATATTTTCGGTTTGTTTCGAATATGATATTACTTAACTAATAACAACTACTGGCCTGACACGGAGTAGGTTCCGGGTTTGATTTCCGACCAGAAAACCGAAATTGCATACTATTTTGCTGGTTGATTTGAACAAATATATTTTGGAATATAACTATATAATGTTATACATATATTTGATCTCTTCGATATCTATCTATACTAATATTATAAAGCAGTTTGTTTGGTTGAACGGGCTAATCTCAGGAACTACTGGTTCTAATTTAAAAATTCTTATTGTATTAAATAGTCCATTTGTTGAGGAAGGCTTATAGGCTATATAAATCACGACATATTTTATTTTCTTATTTAGTAGCGGGTGAAACCGCGTAGCACACCTAGTTTATTATAAAAGTCATCTCCGTTCACGGTATTCTATTAAAGAATGAAACTTACTAAAATCTTATTAAAGTTTATTGAAACTAAGTTCTTTTTAAAGTTTTTAATTTATAGCCGTGAATACATTTTGCAGATGAGAGCGAATTAATTTACCGCGATTTAATTTATTTGCGAATTAATTTTGTGTGTTTCGTATTTTAGTGAATAAAAAAGCAATATTTTGCAACACACGGAAAAATACCCTGGGGTGTGTTGACAGGGTGGACAATCTCGTTACCGCTTGTGGACGCTTTTACATAAAACAGAATTGGGTTAGAGGGGTTTTCATTCAAATTTTATTGTATTCAATACATTTGAAAAATGGGAAGAAGAAGATAGTGAGGAAATAAGTAAACATAAACGCTTTCTACACTCATAGCCCCACACTAGGATTTTCTCCTGTGTGGTAGGTGCCATGGACACATAAAGACGAATGTACAAACAATCAGATCCAGAATAGAAATCTAAACTCCTCATTCAAATGTCTGTCTGGCTGGGGTTCGAACCCGGGACTCACTGCGTGTCAGACCGGTATGGTGGCCGCTCCGTCACGCGGGTCAAAGTATTAAAGATTTTTTCAGTGTTGGTTCTCCTTGTCAACCAAAAATGGGTCGATTAAATTCAATCATAAAATGGGTCGATGTATTAAATATATTTACAAAATACTGAAGAAACAGCAGCCATAGCCATCAAATATATTCTTAAAATAAACAAATGTTGGAGAAAGTAATTCAGTTATATTTATGTCAAACTTATTTACCATGGACGCTTTATTTCAAGTCTATTGTCGGTATTTAAGCTTTATACGGTTCATTCCATAAATACTTTTGGATTATTTTCCGGGAAGACTTCATCGCTTTTACCGAAGCCTCAAACGTTTGAAGTTCTAATAAACATTCTCAATGAATCCACAGTGGAATCAATAGATAACACATTGATTTCGAGTTTCGCTGTTTAGTGGCGTCGATAAAAGGAAAACAATGTCGAGGCTGGTGTAAATAACGGTGACGTAAGACGTGATCTCACAGACGGGCATTACGCTGACATATCTCTCGAGTTGTGTGAAGATATTACTTTTTTATTGAGTGAAGCGTAATATCTAGCCGCTCCAATTGCATATTTTGCTAGGAAGGATTTCGTTGGAATTCATGGCATGTCATATTACAGATATATCGTATTTAGGTTATCATGAGGTCTGTGTTTAATAAACAAGGCGTGTAATTGCGTAGGAGATAATTACGTAGACAGATAATAAAGAAATGAGTCACTAATACTTTCATGAACGTAAGGAAGCCGTACGCTTTCGCTAATAAGTTCAGATCATTTGTGACGTTACGACGGTAGTTATTTTTGTAATTTGCTATTTATAATTTAAAATATTACCCTTTGTTACAAATTTACACATCACATCACATGCAGATTTAGTGAGTAGAACTCTGTAGAGGCAGTTACTAATTTAAAGCGTGTGGCAACACCCATAAACCTACGTGAGGCATTTCAATTTGGCCTTTAACATAAGAAGCGTATTTAACATCAATATCAAGTAAGGTTTCTATATTATTTGGACTTAATGACGTGTTCACGAAGTTTTATGCCCCTTAAATAAGTTAACGACATACTCTCTATTTTTCATGATCTTTATAGTTATAACATGTTTATTGAAATAAATCCTATCTGCTGACATGAACATGTAATGAAACTGGATTTTAAACTAGTTCAAAATATCTTTGCGTGAAAATACAGATAATATAATATACTCGTAATTCTAGCGATTCAATTTTAAAGAAAAATCTTCCAAGCTGGTTCATGAATGGGATTTCAGTTCACAATATCTCAGCAAATGGGAACTAAGAAATGCTCGTAACTAGCTACAGCATCATAAGATTTCCTCCACATTGGGAACTTCTCAGAGGATTTATGTCGGATTAGTGTTCTCACCCGGTCTCCAGAGAACATTGCTTCATAATATCTTGAAGCGGCAATTAAGCGATGAATGGTGCGAGTTGGGGCGTCGTCGGATAGTAATTATCGGGGAATTCAATTTGTCTCTGTTTATCCGTCTTCCTTGTGGCGACGATTCGTTTAATTGGAAACGGCTCGCCTACGTGCCCTCTGAGGTTATGCTCTTTCTGACGGTATTAGCAAAGTTGCAAACGTGACTACATTCACAAATTACTTCGATCGTATTATCAAAAGTTTGTCTTTTCTCATCAAGAATCTGGGTTCAGTCTTAAATAAACCTTGCTTTAATTTGGAGTGAAAATTTTGGAAAAGATAAGATAATTTAATATGACACCGCTTCGTGTCGGATACCGATGTCAAATCTGATAATTTTATGGAAAATATATTTTTAAATCCTATCGTGTTTCCTGTTATTCCAAAAATATCATAATTTTTGCATGAACATAAAATATTTGAAGAATAATAAAGTCTGCCTTATAATTGGGAAGCCGATTTCAAGTATCTCCAATTTCCGGCTGTAAATATACTTGAATTTTTTGTGTCGGAATAATTAAATCGAGAAATTTTGAATTTTTGTTGTTATAAGCAGAATATAACAATGATATTTCATAAAAGAGGTAGTATCTTAGTGTTATGAATTCGGACTTTATTATGCACGTCTGTGTTAAAATTTAGGGTCTAAGTACCAGTAATTTTCAACATAATTTCTTTTTAGGAAATTGATCGATACCGTCTTAACGGTGAAGAAATATATCATAAGAAAGCATGATAATGTATACTTAGGATTTCTTTTATGTTCTCAAAGATGGTTCATTGATCTTATCTAAGATGGTGGAATGGATCTATCTATTGGTGCCATAGAAATTTATCCAACTTAATATTTTATACAAACAAGCAGATTACTTAAAAATTTAAAACCTAATAACTAAGTTTCAGAAAATGATTTTCTTGAAAGACAAACTTTCTCAGTTCATGAAACTGAGGGAGCTTTAAAGCGGCCATTATGTAGAACAGTTTTCCGACAAATGCTGTTTTAAGAATCATCTTTTCTGGAGGGTAGTTTGGAACTCGCTTCATTGAACATTTTAAGTCGATATTGTGATGAACAACTTTCGTGAACAGGCTAGGATATATTTTTTCCGAATTGTAATAATACTTTTGGCAGCAAATTCGGTGCTATGAAGTCATATCGTATTGTAAATTCCCAGTCTTTATTTCGAACGCCATTAGCTTCAGGATATGTGTTAAAGCTACCATGTCCTTCAAACTAGTAGATAATGTTTTATCTAATAGTATTATTTTAAGCTGCATTTACTGCATTATTAAAATTGTGATATGTCAGCATTTGTGAACTTAATCTTCGGAATTCGACTTCAGTTTTTATTATTTTCTTTAACTACCCTCTATTTGAAAACTAAATATAATGCTTATCTTGTAGTTAAAAATCGTTTGTGTTTCGAGACATAATATTTCTGTTAAAATTTGTAATTAATTTGTTAAACACTATAAAAACACTGTTTTTGTTTAAGAACAATGTATTTTTTCTCTGAATTTTATTAATTCTTAAGAGAAATAAAAATCTTTAACCTTAGTCTCTACGTCTCTACATCTGTTGGCGATATGTGTGATTTGCCTGTGTAACTTATCCATGTAATACATACGAAACGCTTCTAAAAAGTAATTTGAAAGTCGATCAGCACTGAAAGATCGTTTCAAAACCCCTTGAATGGGCTTCGATACTTTTGATTGAGAGGCATAAGCACTCAACCGTCCCTCGATTTGGCAGCCTTAAAAGGCATTATCTGACGAACGCTAGTTCGAAAAGTTTCGTTGGCATTTTGACCAGCTCTTGAAGTTTGGCACGATTTGTAACATTCAAGTGGAAAGAGATACGAGATGCAACGTGTTGCATTGTTTTATGGTGTGAGTGACACATATGATATGAAGTATATGTATCACTTTTAATTTTTTTTCATGAACAGTTGAATCTCTACAATTCCAATAGTCGTATTTAGAGACGTGTACGTGTAGGCGGTATAAGGGGTTGTAAATTACATTTTAATATCTAACGGTAACTCAAGATAGGTATGGGTTTTGTGAATTTCTTCTTGCCGATATTTCGATCCACATTGATAACATGGATCATGGTCAAACCGAAACTGCGGCAAACTGTATTTACATCTTAAAATTTATCAATTCCTCGATAATATTAGGCAAAAATCCTTAAATTAGTCAAATTAACTCAAAATATTAATGAAATTTAATTCGTTATTTAAAATAATTCTTTGCTACTTATCAAATCGATACCATTAAAACACTACAACAAGAATAATCAAAAATGTAATGTAACACATAATACACCGGTAAATTTGATTACCTACAGGATATTTAAGGAAATGGGTAGATGCCAATTGTCACCAGAAACAGGAAAATTAGCCGAGGATTTATTTGGATTTAGTAATATCGACGGGTAAAGGGATAGGGTTTTATACGCCGGCAGTAATGAAGTGTTACGACCGTACAAACTATATTTGAAATTGGAACATCTGGATAACGAGAAATTCTGCTAATAGACATCCACAAGTATTTGGTATAGAAATCTGATTTCGGTTTTCTGGATGAATATTAAAACTGTGTCCTATTTGTACTGTAATAAAAAAATATGTAGATTTCACGTTTTTTTAATTTATAGAAGTGTTATTCTCTTGTGCGGTGTTCCTGGTGTGTTTTCTCCTCTACATTTTTTAAACACAAGAGCGACAATATGATACCACATGATGCCGATCTAGAAAGATAAAAATTAGTAAGATAAAATAAGTAAGTAAGACAGTAAGATAAAAGTAAGTTGGAAGGTGCTACAATTTATATTTTTCGATCGGGGAAGGGTTCTATTGATTTATAGATGATGGCGATCATCTTAGTCATCAGGAGTGACAAGGAACCTGTTTTATAATGGCGATGATTAGAAATTTCCAACTGGCAATGACCACTTACCATCAGATGGTCGGAAAACTCGTTTTTTACTAATAAAAAACGTTTTAGCTGATTCAGTACGTAATCCACGGTTGTTTACAGATATTTTCTAGGACAGAGAGTAGTATCAGGTGAAATACCAGACATAATTCCATTACACGAGAACACTGAGCTGGTAATGACATTGGCGGCTCGACCCCAACCTTACGTAAGGGAATTGATCTTTCAATTGCTTGATTGCGATTCGTAACTGGAGTACTGGAACATCGTATTAGTAATCAACGTATACTCTTTACGGTTCAGGAATGCTTTTCATGTGTTTTAGTTACTGCAGCTCATAAACGTCTTTTTATTTAACAGGAGGAACTATTATGAACACCAACTATAGTGAAGTGGTCAGTATATGACCCTTTTGACGTCTTCTGTTGGACATAAGCCTCCTTTAGTGGAGGATTAAGCCAATAATCACACTGCTTGGGATACGTGACGCTGTGGTGGCAACTACAAGTACTCATTCCATGAACCTTTTGGGGACTTCTATTGGACATTGGTCTCTTCTAATGGGGGTAATAGTCACAGGCCTTGGCGTGTGTTTTGATGACCGAAGTAGGTGTTGATGTTGCACAGGAAGACTGCTCATCTCTGGACTGGATTTTGTCCCTTAGTCTTCTCTTACGACATCCAGAGAAAATGGTGCTTTACATAACATTAGTAAACATGAGTGGTCAGGGTTTTAAATAATTTCCATTACAAACATTTGTACTTCGAAAAATAGGTTCTAGTTTTTTGCTGGGTTAATTCTGCCAGCTGTTTTAGTTTACACTGTTTTGCAGAAGGAAGTATTTTTTGAAATATTGGGCGGTTGCACATTGATGATGTTTCAATTACATTAGATATAGCGTGCTGGAATCCCCGCCAAGTTGAAATGTTTCGTATAAATAAGCAAATAAAAACTTACAATCCGTAAAATACAATAATGTGCC
>DWLI01002091.1:0-13867 GCA_018249915.1 Cecropterus dorantes dorantes | reverse complement strand
GTTTGACGACCTTTTTTATTGGTCGTTTGTTGTTTGGTCGTCAATTTCTATTTTTTAGCCAACCAAAATTTAAAAACCAAATACTGTTTAAAGTGAAAATATATGGTCAAACATTAATTTTTCATAATAATTTGTATAAACAACGAAAAAATGGAGTACACGAAAAAAATTGGTAAACATTGCAATTTATAGCTTAAAAAACAATATCCCACATCGATCATATTAACTCATTTACTATAACTCTAATTCGAGGTTTTACGGTTTTGAATGCTCCAAACACCCCACTAATTGCCTGTTTTCGTTTTCGTTTAACGTTTAACTGATAAGCAAAAACGTATAAATATATTTAGAAAACGTAATAACTCGTACTAAGTAAGTACAGGGCAGCCCTTGTCAAAATCCTTTTCACTGTAAAAAAACACCAGACTGCTATTGAATGCCAATAGCAGTCGTGGTTAAAATCGAACAGGTTAAAATCGATTTCAGTAAAAGCGTTTATGTACTTTACGAGTTTCTATTTTATTGTCTCTTTTATTAACTCTTTCGCATATACATTGGTTTATTGTCGGAAATAATTTCTCTAATAGGAATTAAAATTTTCACATCAAAACATTACTATTGTCGGTCTGTCCGTCATTAAAACTTTAGTCCAGTAATAAAACTTTACTTTCAGTTAAATGACTTTTACTCGTACATTTATTAACTTTCCCAGAAAATGCTGCTTTCGATTCTGTTACAAGAATACTAATAATGATCTGTAGGCTATATAACTTTTAGTTTGACTGAAACACTATGACATCATTATGACTATGACACATCGTGTCCATTCCTAAAACGTTTGTTTATTAAAAATGTTTTACTATACTACCGAATGTTATCCGTCGTGCACAGTTATTGGAGATTTGGATTCTTTTAAAAATCAAGTGAAAGAATTTTACCTAACACTGTAATCCTTTAATAATCAATTTTTTCCATCTCTTTTTTTATTTGTATTTTTCCTTTCCTTTCTCCAAGGGCGTAGCCAGGATTCTCTAAGAAGAACGTTGTCCCGTTTTTCTCCTGTTACTTCTATCCTTTAACTACTTTCCGTCTACGTTAACTGCTTATACATATTTATATTTTGCCTTTTCTTAATTAAGTCGGTATGATATACTTTTGTATTTTAAATGTTTTCTTTCACCACTAAGGTTGTCTGGAAGAGATCGCTATTTTAGTAATAAGACCGCCTGTTGTACCTTGTTACATGTCGTTTGTTGTGTTATTATTTTTCGGTGTACAATAAAGATATTTGTAATGTATTTTATTGTATTTTATTTTATTGATTTACCAGGTAGTAAAACTAGTGTAGTTCAGCCTAGGAGGTACCGCCACACCTAACGTGAAGCAGTTCTCGCGTCTCTGTGGAAAGATGTGGTTGCTGGCTCGATTTTCATATGAATATACCATTTTAGTCTTCGGGAGATCTGTATGAAGTTACTTCCAGATATCCTTGGGGAGCAGTGACCACTTACCATCAGTGCTTTAGTAAGAGTTTATTACGTTTCCGTCGAAAAATATTAATAGTAATAATTATTAATATATTGTTATTAATTGTATGCGAAAACATGTTTTGTTTTGACGATGGGTAATGGACTCGTACTAAGGGCACATTTGAACATAATCATTCGTTTCTTCTATTTCATACAGAAAATATCTAATAACAATTCTAGTCACGTCCGTCCGTCCATCTCGCGTTACCATGTTAGTATTCTCTTGTTATACCAAACCGAAAGTGGTTCCGTTTGCAGCGAAAGTACTTACTTTGTTTTATTTCGAGTTAGTATTATTGCATTGTCGTAGAGAATATAGAGTTATACTCGTCTGTGCATACGAGTATATATTATTTATAGAAAATATGACAACACATACACACACACACACAAACACGGATAATATACGTATTATTAGAGTATATATTATTTTTTAGAAAATAATATATTGTCCATCAACCCATTATTGTGCCACTGCTGGCACGGGTCTTCTGTCAGGTTGAGAGTTTCAGGCCATAGTCCATCGCGCTGGCCAAGTGCGAATAGGTAGACTTCACACACCTTTTAAGAACTTTTTTAAAGAACTCTCGTTAGGTTTCCTCACGATGTTTTCCTTCACCGTAAAGCAGTGATAATTAACTTCGAACGCTCATCATTTTTAGAAAAATCAGTGATGCGTGCCTGGGATTCGAACCTCGCCCTCTCGATTGAGAGACCGTTTTTCTATCATTCGGCTATCACTGCTCAAATAATATATACTCGTAAGTAATAGGTATATTATCCGTCCCAGCTTGTTAGTAGGTAATTAGAGGCTCGAAATAATGTCAGTCTCTTAGTACGAGTTTATTACGTTTCCTCACAACAATAATTATTTACGTTTCCACCTATATATTGCAATGGCGCCTATGGACATTTACCAACTACAGGTTAAGTTAAATTTCCCTTGATGACCAAGGTGGAACGCAACGTAGGTACGAGTATATATCTCTCCTCTCAGTGTCGGTCCGAGGTAAGTTTTAGGATGAATCAAGAGTCAAGTATGGCGCTTCCTTGAAAACAACATCTTAAGTTTATGAGTAATCTGCTAATTGTTGACAAAAACCATCATTAAAATAATCTTTAACAGCTATGTTTCTGTAATTTTAAGACAAAAAAAAACAAAGGTCACAAAATCTAAACAATCTTTAACACTTACGTTTCAAAAATGAAAATCTGATTGTGTCGCTCGGGAGCGTATGATATTTATGACTGGAATGGCAGACATACATATAGGTATGCAGTCCACAAACATACATATACCTACATGGTAAGTGGTCACTGCCGACAGTATTTATCTGTATGCAACTTTATATATGGGATCTAATTTGAGTCAATCCATACTAATATTATATAAAGAGGATACATTTGATAGTTTGTTTGTTTGTATTGAATAGGCTTCGAAACTATTGGACCGATTTCAAATATTCTTTTACCATAAGAATCCTACATTATCCGTGATGAATGTAGGCTATATTTAATACGAAAAAATGGGAATCAGCATGAAAACTCTTTAAAGATGCCGACTATTTTTATGTTCCGTAGCGAAGTGCTTTAGCTTTAGCTAAGTGGTTTAGCTAGTCACTGATATGTTGCATCTCCCGATTACTAAGTTGGTCACTTCATATGAAAATGAGCCGGCAGCCACATCCTTCCAATGATATAGGTTCCAGGTGTTGCTGTGGTGTTTCCCCGGTCAGACCATACTCATCCAACCTTGCACTGGTTAATTCTTATTCTATCTACATTAAATAAGCTTCATAGAATCGTCGTCAACCCATTATTGTCCCACTGCTGGGCACCGATCTTCTTTTTAGAATGATAGAGTTTTAAGTCATAGTCTATCACGCTGACCAAGTGCAAATTAGTGAACTTCACGCACCTTTGAGTATTTTTTAAGAAACTGGTGTGTAGGTTTATTCACAATGTTTTCCGTCAGCAGTAACGAATTTATAACACGCAAAGTTTTGAAAATCTCTGGTACGTACTTGAGATTAAAACTTTAGACTCTTTACTAAGAGGCCGAGTTTGAACCATTAGGCTATCACTGCTCAATGGCAGAAACAGTGTTCGAATTGAATTAAAGTTTTACAACGGAGTCTCAAGAGTGGAGTCTGAAGAATTCAATTTTTGCTACCATTACCAACCAGTTGAAATATCACGAAGATTTAAGGTGAGTTCTGTCTCAATTCAGTTAACAAACATTCGGCCATTGTTCGTGAGAGAAAGTACTTTGTTAACCAAGCTTTGCTCCGGTGCTTCCGATGTGGTAACGGAGATATGGTCTCCGTTACCACATATATCTCCAAACAAATTAGTGGACTAAACGTTTTTGATTTCTGGACTACCATTTATTAAACTTATTTCCCACTGCTGGGCACGGGTCTTATCTCAGAATGAGATAGTTTTAGGCCATAGTCCACCGCGCTGGCCAAGTGCGAATTGTTAGACTACACACACCTTTGAGACCTTTTTTATTTAGAGAACTCTAAGGTGTGCATGTTTCATCACGATGTTTTCCTTCACCGTAAAGCAGTGATAATTAGTTTCTAATACGCACATAATTTCAAAAAAGTCAGTGGTGCCTGGGATTCGAACCTCGGTACCCTCGATTGAAAGGCCAAGTTTCAACCATTAGGCTATCACTGCATAGTATACTCCATAGTATACTTAAATAAATATAACATTTTTATACCGGTTCACAATGCTTGATACTTTAAATCAGTTGTTTGTCAGTCTAGTTGCTGATAAATGAGATTCTGAAGCATGTAGTACAAATGGTATGAACATTATTAAACCGGTTTTTACATTAAGTTTTGGTTTCTTGATTTATAACTCACTTCCTATTTAAATACTCGTTTGGTGCGTTACTGTGACCATAACTGAATACTCGAAATAGTGGAAATACATTCCAACTTTGTATAAATAGTTATTTGTAGATAGAAATAGTCAATCTTAATGAAATAAAGTCTAAATGCTACCTCAAGACATGGATGAGTGAACAATAATATAACAATAATTACAATAATATAATATTACAATTACAATAATAATAATATTACAATTACAATAATATGTTTAATCTTTTTAAGTCAATTTATTAGGTTTGCTTTGAAATTTCAAATACACAGGCAAAAAATCTAAAAAATATACAATTTTTTATTATTATTAATTGTCAGCCCTGCAAACATATATGTATATGCGTAACGTGGTACAGAACAAAAATACTTTTTTTATAAAGATACACTCCAAAATATAATTAACGAACCTTAAAATAAATACATAATACGCTGGAACACGTCAAAACATGTTAAATAACTATTTACACAAAACTCATTAATTATACCTAATTACCATTAATCCCTCGTCCACATTACGAAAGCTCATACGTTCCTCTGATAATTCCTGAAATAACAGAGTACTTAGGTGAGGTATGTTAATGGGAGCCTTAACGGTTGAATGCATTCATCATTCGGTAATGAGGTCATTGGCACGTACGATGAACTTTGACTCGGATTAACCGGATGTACGATCATCGATTTATCTTTGCACAATGATAAATCATACAACCATAAAGATCAAAAAAGATAAGTAAGTGATAAGTAACATCTTTCACTTTTTATAGTACTATGGAAGTAGCAAACGAGCATGCAGCCCACGTTTTGGTAAGTGGCTACTGCCGCATCTGTAATCATCTGTAATCAACCCTAGGTAAAATCAAAGTCTTACCTAAGGTTAGCCAGATGCGTTGCTGCTTCTGAGGACTAATAAAGAATGCCCTGGAAAAGTATGTATCCCTTACCACACTTTCAGACCAGAACACGGCAGCGCATAACAATGCTGTTATGAGGCAGAAAAAGGTGTGGTTCACTTACTTATTTTGAAATTTTATATACTAAATATTCGCATTTGCGAATTTCGGTAACAAATATTTCCATTCACATTCGCGAATGTTCAAAAAATGTCATTCGTTACACCCCTATTAGGTATATGAAAGTTCAGTATTGAAGTGTGCCTTTGGTCTGGGTTAATAAAATCCGATAGCTATCTGCATTAGATAGCAAATAACTATAGTGGTATTATTGGATATAGGAAGAAACGCCCGATACAGTTGTAGAAAGTCGAATCTACTTTTATGCTTCTATACTGGAGCAACATCCTGCAGCTAAACATAAAACATATTAGGGCAAAGAAGGCTTTAGATCTCCAGTTTGATGAAATGAAATAATACCTACCCTCATAAACCCACGATGTGATTTCCCTGTATCGTGGGTGCCATAGACACATATCGAACAAACACACGGATACCAAAACCCGGTACTAAAATCTAAATTAAACCGGATTTGAACCTGGTACCATTTGTATGTCAGACTGGTACGGTGAACCCTCCGCCACATATAAATAGTATAAACACCCACCGCAGTATTGGGATATTAAGAAGCGTTGCAACCAAACATTTCATCATTAATATGGAGGATTACATCTCCATAGTAACATAAGATACTAAGAATAGCGATCCAATCTTCTCCAAGGTTCTTAATACAAAGGAATATACTAAACAAAACACATTCAGAGGAATTATTGTCTAAGTTATCCCAATATTTCTCATCCGAGCGTCCTGAGCCTAGCTGACAGCATGGATGATTTATAAGGGAGCACCGAAATTGATTGGCTCGCCTTTGTGCTAAAATATGTGAAGAAATAATGAAATATGGAGTTAACTAAGCCTCTATTCATTATCTCAGTGATAATGTTGAATGAAGTAGACAGGTAGATCTGGACGTTTTAGTTTCATTTTATGGGAAGTGTTAGTGGAAGTACTGATTGCGCGAGTCATCATTGCTGCTTTGTATGGTTAAGGATGACCACAAAGAGATAGAATTGGCGTTATGTTCTATATATTGTACTAAATTTACACATCACAATACAACTTTGGTTTTAAGGGAGGGATAAAATGTATGTACCGTTATGTTCTCTAATCTTTAAAACAAATGACGTCACAAGTGCGCACGTGCGTCGGAC
The DNA here is from genome assembly GCA_018249915.1 of Cecropterus dorantes dorantes. Classification (NCBI taxonomy): domain Eukaryota; kingdom Metazoa; phylum Arthropoda; class Insecta; order Lepidoptera; family Hesperiidae; genus Cecropterus; species Cecropterus dorantes. The sequence goes on along the minus strand of DWLI01002091.1, from coordinate 7,280 downwards.
GATATTTAATGACCGCCCCACTACCGGCTTCCCTAGAAAAAAGGTCTGAGAACTCGCTCATTACGCATTTGATTTGGATGCGTCTCGGTGCGCAGACTTCTGACGACACCCTATTATCATTTAGCTGTAATTGCTATATTTCTTAATCAATCAATAAGTTATTCCCTTAGTTGCCACTTCTGATGTCCGCCATTCCGGCTTCGGCCTTCCCTCTTCCAACAAGGCCGTCCTAGCCCACATTATTATCATTTAGTAACTGCTATATTTTTTTAATCTGTAAAATATTCCCGTTGTATCACTTGTGATGTCCAGCCTCGGCCTTTTTTCATCACCTTTCGACAAATACATCAAAAATATTAAACACTAAAATGGGTACAAATAATGTTCATATTTGTTGCAGGTGCAATCATCTTCGGCTCAGACCAGGAAGTAGCCGGCGTCATGCGAGCAGTAGAGCGCGCTAACGCGACTAGTTCCTTTAGCTGGGTGGGCTCCGACGGATGGAGCGCTCGGTCCCTGGTCTCCGAGGGAAACGAGCGAGCAGTAGAAGGCACCATCAGTGTACAACCCCAAGCCAATGACGTGATAGGATTCAAGGAATATTTCCTGGGGCTGAATGTGAAGAATAATAAGAGGAACCCCTGGTTTGTTGGTAAGTTTCATGGCGGAGACATAAACTTATCGCGAATACATATCTATGACTAGATTTACACTTGAAATGTCTCGTGCAGTATGTTCTGTCGTATTGTCTAATTGTTGTAATTTAAACTTAAATTCTAAATAAAACTGCTCAATAAAACAAACCAATTCATTCCAAGCATAACGGCCAAACTGGTACTTTATTCTTCCTAAAATCCAGATGTAGATTAGAGGTATGATGTCAACACAGGCAAGTCACAAAGAATCTCAAATATCCTACATAGATGATGAGAAAATATTTTTAGGATTCTCTTGTGCATCTCACTCGCAACTCAAAGTATAATTCGACAAAGTCTTATTCAATTACACAATTACACACGATAAATAAATAGGCAGAGTAAAAAAGTATTTTTGTTACCTCCAAAAAGAATAACTTCTGAAATGCGTCATAAGTATATTTTTTAACATCAGGATCTCGTTTCAGAATTCTGGGAAGACCATTTCCAATGCCGATACCCCGGCAGTCCGCGTACACCTTACAACGAGCAATACCAGAAGAGCTGCTCCGGACGCGAGAGGCTCACCGTTAACAACACGGAGTTCGAGAGACAGCTGCAGTTCGTGTCGGATGCTGTCATGGCCTTCGCTTATGCTATACGGTAAGTCTTAGTTTATCAAAACACGCGGCAGCGTGTTGCCAAGTTTCTGGCAGCAAAGCGACGCAAGTGTTATTTACAGGATATAATTAACTACTTAATTCGGGAGCTTTTCCGAGTAAATAGTTCAGGAAGCAAAGATATGGAATAGTATAAATGAAATCGACATCGTATCTTAGCGTGTATGCAACATCAGGAAAAATAAATATATGATACTAGTCCTTAAGCCATATGTGTAAAATGGATTTCCTTAAAAAAATCAACGCGATAAGGAAAGAAATCGTTGAATTAGAATATTATAAGTTAATTTCAGTTACAAATTTTACTTAATCTAAATTATAATGTATAATTATTACTTAACCGACACGAGCGTCTATATTATCTTCAATCGATGGCTTAACATACTTTATACAACAAGGGTTCTTGAATTATCTCTCGAGGTATCTTAAGGAGTAAGGGGCAGGATTTAAATAACAAAACCTGCCGAAATCTTCGCCAAATGCCGGTCCAAGGATCAATTACTTTGCCATCCTCTCCGTGAGATAAAATCAGGATTTTGCCTACGCAAAGGGACGGCTGGCCCTTTAGTGGCACTTAAAATAACATTTCTTTGGCAGGAATGGGGATATCTGTGCCTTGAATGAGACACTTACTGCGATTTAACATCTTGACCTGCTCATGAATGATTTTAACTTTAGAGTGTATTGAATATTTTAGTTAGATTTAGATCTTGATTTTTAATCATAGATCTAATTCGTTATCTTATATCTGAAGTTAACTATAATAACAAAATTAGGATATGGTATATATATCCTTCTTACTAATGCTTAATTAAATTTCTTAGTACTCGATATTTTTAAAAACAAACGACTGAATTGAGTAGTTAGATATTTATATAAGAGTTCGATAAAAACAATATTAATGACGCATTCTATACTTCTAACTAAACCGGTGTCGCTGTAAGAAAATTTTCATTTAAATGTTGGACCATCCAAACCAGAACACAACAGCGCTATTCTTTTGTTCCATCGAAGAATTCAAAGCATTCGTGACTGCTATGGCACCCTTTTAGAAATACGAGGAGTTTTATTTCACTGCCCACGGTCAGTCTAAAAACTTCTAGATTTTCACTCAGGTAATATATCGGCCGTGGAAATTTGACCTGCATTTCTGCCACGGTGATTGACGCTTTTGTTGGAAAAACGTTGGAATTTTGTAGCGAATAGTTTCGAGTTTCAGTGTTTTGGAGTTTTTATTCCAGAAGCGGCTAGTTGTGTATTTTAATTAAAATGTTGCTGTTGAAAGCCTTTATCTTTGAACATGATAGCTTTAAGAAGTGATAGGTAAGGATAATAATATTCAATCGAAAATAAGTAAATACTTAAGTACTGTTACCCAGTGTTATTGAAATTAATAACATATTTATAAATGATGCATTGGCGTTTTGATGAGATTTGTCAAGCAAGGAAGTGATCAATAAGTACCTACATATATATATATATATATATATATGCGGTACCCGATATTTATAATGAATTGGCTGGTTTTGGATTAACTTACATATGATTTACAATTTTATATAAAAATAGTAAACTGTAATATCAATATCAATGGTTATTTTTTTAAGTATTCCAGTTTTCTGCTTATAAAACGATAAGAAATTCACTCAATCAAAAACACGAAAGAAATTGTACAATATAAATACAAAATAAGGTACAAAATTATAAAATAGTTCACGAACTATTCCAGATAAACGGTACACAAAAAAAAAACAAATAAAATTTTACAGATTAACGGTGCAAAACCGAAGCCAAATACTATCGGACAGAGTATGAAAAACAAAAATAACACGCTAACTGCACTCATTCGAGCAAATGGAGCAATATGTGGAATTTATGATAGAACCAGTTTCACCGAATGAGTTTCGTTTAGAAGGTTTTGTGTGGATATCCATTGACATCGCGCATGTGACGGATCGGGTCGAGATCGCACTTCATCATCATAAACTTCGACAACAGCTCCGATATATAATATTTGATCCGAAAATGAAATTGGGAACTTCATATCTCATTTGTCCCATTTCATATGCCTGTGAATGATCTAACTGAAAAAGAAATAGAAAGTATGGAAAGATTTTTAATGATGTTTCCTTTTGTTAATAATGCAAGAGATAATTAATTAGTTATACGCATGGGTTTAAAATCATAGATACATCTACGAATCGAACGTTCAGCGTGAAAGACTATTTATACCACTACCGATTTGTATACAAAACTATCGTAAACCGTCATGAAACTTTTCTGAATCGAAAATCCAAAGGTTTTAACTTCGACCAGGGAACTTTAAATTGAAATTCAAAACTGCCTATAAAAGTTGGAGGCCTCGCCAAAAATGTAACGTTTTTCCTTTATTCACACAACAATGCTTTCATCTACGTTCAGCGCACCAGGTCAGATATCGCAGCATCCATGAAACTTCGGGAGGCATACTTCGGAAAAATCGAGCAATAAGAAACAAAAGAACAATGTATTGGGTTATGAGAACAAATTGAGATAGACTTTTATCACTATAGAGCCAATTTATTTAAATCCACATTACAAGTTAATTCTTACTACAGAACGCAACAACAAACTTAAACATGCGAAACTCATAATGCAAATAAGAAACAAAACCATACAGCACGTTTGAAGTTATTTCTGCCTAATAACAGCAGTGTTATGCGCTGTTGTGTTCTGGTCTGAAGGGTGTGGTAAGGGCGACATACTTTTCCGAGGCATTCCATCTTAGTCCACAGGGGTAGCAATACATTTGTGGCTAACCCTAGATGAGACTTTGATCATACCTAGTGTTCATTACATATGTCAACGGGCGGCAGTAGCCACTTACTATCAGGTGGGCTGCATGCTCGTTTTCTACTTCCATACTATAAAAAATATAAAATACAAGATATGAGGAGTACAGAAATGAAATGAAAGATAGAGAAATAGGTAAATGATAAGACAACAGATAAAAAACAACTAAAGAAGAAATGGAGAAGATGAAGACAGGTGAAATTTTCAATTTCTCTGCTGACCTACTGTGGATCACAGTGTTAAATATAACCTAAGATTTTCAAAATAGAGATAAAGGAAGAAATTTATGAGTAGAGAGATAGAAATGGTTGGTAAAATAAATCTATTATATTTTTGTTGCCTACTATTTATCAATTATAAGACTTTCTACTTTATAATCAATAATTCTACCTACTTTGTGTCTTTTAACCTCCCCAATACTACGATTATACCCTCACCTCTCCATTGCAATTTCTATGACATTAATGACACGTCAAAGCCAGAGTAGCGTCAATTCTTGGAAAAATTAATTTCCCAACATCCGCTTTCCGCTACAGTTTAAAGGCAATATTTATTGAAACAAGTTCCATTGTTTCAGGAAGCGAGGTGAAAATTGAAATAAGCTGCGAGGAACACAGTGATAGGCTTATATTTTTCATAGAATTTAAAGAGAGTTTTGCATTGAAGTAGCCTTTCCTACTTCATTCGTAAAGTAAGGCTTTTTAATTTAACCCTTATAAAAATTGCATCGAAAAAAATACCCATCTGTGATTGACTTCAAATAGTTCCCATGTGTCTTAGTATGAGTTTAATCTTAGTATGAGTTCAATGTTTACGTTTGTAATGTACATTTCGTTTTCGTTTTAGTCCATATTTAGCAATATATGGGATAAAGCGTAAACGGTGAACGTTTTTAGGAGACGTTATATACTCGTACTAAGGGCGCTGTTGCGAGTAGATGAATTTAATGTACATGAGGGACATTGTCTGCTTACCATCAGGTGGACTTAAGTGTTATAAAGAAACAGTGCCGTAAGAAATGAAAAAAATGCCAATATGAATCATAGGTGTCGGTCACGGTAAGTGACGCGAGTTCAATGGTTTTTCTATCTCAAAAAGTGCCCAACGTGTCTTTAGAAGTTTTCACTACAAAAGTACGTAGTAAAGTCATCCTAACTTAGTCATCCGCATCTGCCACGAACGTAAAAGATGTGGAATGAGCTTCCTCCTGAGGTGTTCCCGGAACTATGACAAGGGGCTCTTGAAGAAAGGTGCAAAAAGAGCTCTTCTTCAAAGCCGGCGATGCATTGTGACTCCTTGACTTGTGACTCCTCTAGCGTTGCATATGTCCATAGGCGACGGTGACTACTTTCCATCAGGTAGCGCGTCTGCCTTATCGTTTGGTACATACATAAAAAAGTCTTCGTGAGTAGCAAAACACATGTGACCACAGACCTGAAGATTTACTCCAATGGTATATAGATAATCATTTATCTTATGCTGGACTTGACTAACAGTTACTTACATCAAAAATGACTAACGTCTCCAAATAAAGTCCAAGAAGCATTAACAATAAAGATGATATTTTTCATACTATTCCCAAACAAATTGATATTTGTTTTGTATTACATTATTCAATGTTTACAAAAAGTTCCAACAAACGTCCCGATGTAACAATGTAACAATTCGACTGTAGGAATCATAACATAGGAGCTTCTACATAGATTATTGGTAAAATGCTCGCGAGCGCTTCTTCTGAGATTGGGGAGTACAGATAGCAAACAAAGTGACGAGGAAAATTGTTAAAAATATTTAAACAAAAAATCCGATTCCTTAAAATGATTGTTTGTCTTCAGTTTCAGTGCATTGTTTCATCATTATAATATCACGCTATGTTTGTTTGTTTTTTTTTTTAATTTAGTAGCGGGTGAAACCGCGTAGCACACCTAGTAGTAACATTGACGGTGACATTGAAGTCGGTTTTTAACAAAAAATAAAAACCGACTTCAATGTCACCAAAAGCAAAATAAAAAATATTCAAATATATGTTGGTTTCTTACATAAACAGTACATAGTACATAGTCCCGATATCGAGACCGCCGACATCGGGACTACGTACTATGTACTGTCTATGTACTTAACCAACATATATCTGATGTATTTCGTATTTTTTTGTGACATAGGAGTTGGTATTATTTTTTGTATTTCTTTTAACATTTACCGTAGCGTTGTGATAAATCTTAGAATGAGCAAGTTTACCACTAAGAGTTGGAAAATGAGTAAATATTAGGTTCTACCATAGTTCTGGCTTTTACAACAATATATAAATACAACATATATATATTACTAGCTTTCATTTGATATCGTTGATATCGTCGATGAAATTTTTCCGCCTATTTATAAGCGCCAAAATAATATAGCCATATATGACAATGCAAACAGAAACAATTCCAGTGATATGTCATATGTCACAATCCGTCAACCCGTTTGGGCTATGATGCGTTCCAAACAGACATACATACATAGGATCTAAAAACACTACCTTCTTGATGCAGTCGGTTAAAAAAAATGCTATTTACAACTTACAACTTCTAACCAACTTACGACTATTTCTAAGCAATATGCACTAAATCTCAGGCGACTTTTTTGCTACCAGTAGCAACAGGCAATCAGGGTCCGGATATAAAGGGACGACGCAGGCCTCGTAAACCCTGCGTCGTGAGATTACACGCTGTTTGTACTGTTTTTTATTATCCAGTAATTGACATTACTAAATGATACACATAAATAATATATTTGACACTACGTGGAGCCTGGGTATTTCGACCAGGGAGGTACCACACCTACTTCTAGCGTGAAGCGGTTTTTGAGTTGGAAGTGAGATTGAAGGGTGTGCTTTCCAGCTCAATTATATAGGAGGCGACCATCTAACTCCTCTGGGGTAGCAACGCATTTGTGATCGACTTTAAATAGAACCACTGTTCCATATTAAGTAGCTTATAGGCTTCTACCTCTGGGATAGCAACGCATTTGTGATCGACTTTAAATAGAACCTATATGAAATTGCTTATAAATGCCCATAGGCGGCAGTAACTACTTACCATCAGGTGGACTGCATGTTTCTTTGCTACTTCAATGTTACGTTCGTAATTTC
>DWLI01002090.1:0-13869 GCA_018249915.1 Cecropterus dorantes dorantes | reverse complement strand
CTTAGATACCTACTAACTAGGAAGTTAATCACATGTGGTTTCGGGAAATAAGAGAGATACACTTTTCTAGCTAGCTATTATTATGAGATACTGTAAACAGCTACTCACATTCATATCAGTTCATTTCACTGTGATTCACTTTAATCTTAGTTCCTGGGAGAAGCAACGCACCTGTGATTGACTTTATATAGGACCCCGGCCTTAAATTATGTTGGACGCCCATGGGCGGCAGAGATAACCAACCACCAGATGGACTGCATGCAGGTTTGCTATTTCAATTTTATATAAAAAAATGGCCATCTGTAATTCAACCTCAGATAAGATCAGACAGCAATACATATGTGGCTATCTGAGGTTAGTCACAGATGTGTTGCTATAAATGAGGACAATATTTGAGCGCCTCGGATAAGTATATCTTTCTTAACAGCGCAAAAACGATGGTGTTAAGGGAGTCAAACCACAAAGAGTTATTTTATATTTAACTCAATATTTGTAGTTAGATTATCCGTAGATTGCTTAAAACTTAGCGTTAGCTTGAGAATATGATAACAATTGTTGAGTTTACTCGCACATCGTGAATTCACCGGCTAGTAGACAGTACACTTGCTCAATGTCATCGAGGCTCTCAAAGATATTGCTAACTCGTTTAATATTAGTCCCCATATTGCGAAAATAGCGTGCTTTCGTACAGATGGTACGAATTTGATACTTTGTTATAATTGTAGCTATCATAAAAGTCAAGACGCGCAGTTTAAAGTTGTTTATTGTATCGCTGTATCATTTATTGTTTCTGATATATAAATACCTTTTCTCTACTCCGGATCCATATTGGTCATATATTTTCACCTTGCAATAAATTATGTTTTATGTTAGTTCAGAGTATTGAGTAAAATTGTTAGCAATTTATTTCTAATAAATGATTGCAACTATTGTTACTTTAAAGTTTACACGTATTTTCAAATACAAAAACTGGTAATACGGATATAAATTAGATACGACACTCCATGATCCTGAGGGTTTTTTATTTGGAGTTATCTTTTGGTTCCTTAAGTAAGCAAGCGTAAATTTCTGCTAGCTTCCTAACTTGATAGCCCTATGCCTCAGTGCTGTCGTTAGATTTGCTGTAAGTTTTAATGAAAAATATTAGTGCGTTAAAGTGCGAGTAAGTGCAATTAATATAGTTGGTCAAATGTGATAGTGTAATTATGTAATAACGAGTATGAAGTTTATCCATAAAATCATTTTATTTTAAACAATAAAGACTTAATTTGATTTACTTAATTCCTAAGCTTTAATATGTAATTATATTCGATTGTTTAATTATGAATTTATAATTATAGAATACTATATTTTATACTTAAAAACCAAAAAGTTCTCTTGATAACTTATACGGTACGAATTTCATACAGTCCCTACCACTGTACTAACAATGCTCTACTTACCCAATTGTTGCATCATATGAGACAGATCGACCCACAGATGGCGGTATTGCGCCAGTTTCAACGCTGGATGCTCAGCTTCCAAAGCCTTGTGCAGATTCGTAGCTAAACCTTTCGATGCTGTACCAAAAGCATTACAATTGATATACCTGAAAAATGAATTTTGTTTGGCTGTCTGTGAAATTTATGACCGGTATTAATGGAAATATAATAATTTAGTATCTTCATAGCGAAAGAGTTCTCTTTTAACATCTAGCGCTAGTATTTTTAACATAATCTGAGGTACATTGAACACTACACAAATATGCACTTATTTTTTATATATTTGTCGAGTAAAATACATACTGTATAATAAACAGAAATGTTAACTCAAACACTACGATACCCAAACTGTTTTAATGAATAAAGTTTTCGTGCTGAGAATTGAGCAAAATATATGACGTGCAGTAAAAGCTTGTATTCAATTTCGGTCTTACAGTTTGACGCTTTTATTTGGCGAGTGAAAGAAAAGTTCCCATAAAAGTGTAATGTACATAGCACTCGTAATATATTTTATTGGAGTTTATGACCTCATAATATCTTTTAAATCCGGAATATAAAATCTTTTTATCTATGAAATAAATATGATATTTATGATGTCAAAGTAAAAAAAAAACAATTCATAGTCATAGTTCATATATTATCGTCGTTTGCCAATAGTCTGTCTATGCGTTGATTAATTTCATTATCTACATATATCCTGATAACCAGTCTATCTATTATTAGATTAAAGAAGCTAATCTTGGAAACCGGTCAACAGTTATTTGATAAAGATGTTTTATTGATTACCTTTAGCCCAAACCTTAAAGTTACTAAACTATGGATGGAGGTCAAACGAAACCTACCCATAATGTAATATATGTGTTACATTACACATTGATAGAATCTCAATAGATAATGATTACCATTGTTTACGAATTATCATATTCAAACCTTACCTACCATAGAGAACAAAATCCATCGAGCATGGCAATGATATGGTAATAAGCAAATGATTGCCATAATTCAAAGTCGTCTTGGAGATAGTATTGCGAGAGGATCACGGCAAAACTCAGCCCCCAAGAGAAGATGCAGAGACCCCATGTTAAGGAATATAAGTTAGGAAATACGATTGGTGTTCCGGTAATTTTTAAGTATTTAAGCTGAAAATTTTAAAAAATGTTTTATTGCGGCAAAAAAATACATCTTATTTATAATGTACACATTATAATTTTACTGTGGAAAAAAAGAGAGGCCTTAGCTTCAGCTATCATGAATAACTCCAAGCAGTGTTATAAAAGAAGGATTTTATAAATATAGAATAAAAACTATGAAATGTATCATTAAAATGACAGGCGCATTATTCTATGCAATAATATATATTAATAACATAAGCTAATTACATATAAAAAATGTTACGGACTGAATCATAACTACTCAAACTATTGTCAAGAATTATAAGGATTTAGGCAATTATCCACACAGGAAAAGAAAGAAAGTTGAAAATATTATTAAATACTGTCGCACAAAAGTACAGTACACATATGCTGAAATTTCTGATCAAGCCTGCCGAGCCATCATTAGTTTATTTAAATTTTACCAACAGTAGCAGACAGAAATAGCGTATATTTAAGCAGAATAGTAAGTCTTCTTTGCACCAATATATCTATTATTATGCATATTAGGCATAATCCATTAACAGCAGCAAAGTAATTAATTCTCAAACTGAATACTAATATGTGTAAGGATCTAGAGCAAACCCATTAGCTACGTTAAATTTATAACTGTTCCTAGAAATGGCGTAAGCGCGTCATTAGTTGGGAACTGTTGTTATTTAATTAATCAGCATTTCAGAGCTTCACGACACAATAGTATAATTTCTGTGTAACTGCAGCTGCACCTTTGTGTACAGCCATCTAACAGCAGCGTGAAGCTAGTTTTCAGATTTCTTCGTACATTACTGTCTTACTGTGTGACACGAGTTTCCTCTCAAAGTGAACGGGGTTAAGGCCATAGTTCATCGCGCTGGCCAAGTGCGAATTAGTATACTTCACACACTTTTGAGAATTTTTAAAGACCGCTGAGATGTGTGGATTTCCTCATCATGTTTTCCTTCATTTTAAGCAAATGTTAATGATTCTAATACTTGTAATATGCACATAACTTTAGAAAAATCAGTGCCTGGGATTCGAACCCCGGACTCCCGATCGAGAGCCTGAGTTTCAACCATTCAGCTATCATTGCATATATCTATCAGTGTAACTTTTTATAATCAGGTACAAATTAAAATAAAGTGACCCTTATTAGTTCTCAAGGGCAGCAATGCATTTATCACCAACGTCGGGTCTAAGATTGTAGTTGGCTGGCTACTTACAAATTATTCCACCCTTTTATGTCCCAAAACTGACAATATGCCACTTCATAACTGAGGAAGGTTTTGAAAGCACTATAACTTTTTACTACTAAAATATATTTTTCAAATACCTAGACAATTATTTAACCTAAATTATTTATTTAAATACGAACGTTGCATTTCTGTGGACTGATGAGATTTGCGGCAATTTTCTAGGTGAATGAAATACTGCCACTCAAATTTCGCAACCAGAATTTACATTTCATGTATCCATTAATTAAATGCCATCCATTATTTAATTACCAAATTATTGCCTCGAAACGAAAATGACGGAATGACGGATGCGGTAAACAATGAAATTTATGTGGAAATGTTGAAGAGTGAAACTCACTTTTATAGTAAGTTATTGTGTACAAGGTGCGATCAACGAGTATGCGGAAAACCGGTGGTAAGAATAATATCATTTGAAATGATACCTTTAATTTATCTTAATATTATCATAATGTACATAAAATAAAATTATGCCCAATCTTTCCAATTCCAATAAACAAATTACTCCAAAATCTCAAATTAAATATATAAATCCGTTTTACAAGTCATAACTGCAAATATGTGCAAAATACGTAATTAAGTTGCATAAGTTATCCAAAAAATCGATTATGTTGATTTCAAACGTAGCCTGTCACAGTCACGCAGACAAACAAACAAGCAAACAGACATTGAATTAAACAGACTCATCAGACTGGCAAACGGATCAGTATTTTAGGTATCTTTCAAATATAAGCTATATATTTGAAATACACCTAAAACACTATATATTATATATTGGGAGTATTATAATATCACAACAAGAAAATATGAGTTATTTTTCCATACTTACCTGATAGTGGGTCCACATATTTTTGAATATTGCCACTTGAGGCCCATGTCGCCAAGACGCGATGGGCAATAGGAAGTGCGGGATGAGAATACTCAAGAAAATGATGTTGTAAATGACCTCATCGAACCGCTTATTCGAGTTTTGCTGGAAATTTGTGAGCCGCTCTCTACCCACTGAAAGGAAACGGAGTACTTGACTATGATAGAATGGTATAACTTGACCTATTTTACACTGATTTGTTATTTCACTGTGCTATTTGGCATGTTTAGTGGTAGAACTCTTTGCAATTGTATACTACAACTGGTTCTGGTTTGAAGGGTGTGGTAAGACATACATATCTGGGACGTTTCAATTTTGTCCTTAGGGGTGGTAATGCATCTGTGCGCAATGGCTATCGAAAATATCGCGCAAGTGAAATTTGGTAACTTCGGTAGTCATAAGAAACAGTATTTAATTGTCTGAAGAATTTCATAAAAAATATACAGTTACAATACCTCGCAAGTGATATTTAGTAACTTTTTAGTAGATACTAAAATCTGGATATTTAGTCCGAAGATATATGAATATCTTACCGAAGATATATGAATACAAAATACAGTTTTTTGGCCTCTCCTGAGAATTTACTAAATATCACTTGCGCGGTATTGTTAAATAAGCAACGCTATAAGACTCTAATCTTATATGAAGTAACTGCTCCTTTGCATCTTCTAGATTATACGAAAGCCAAAAATATTAGAGAATATACATAGAATATATATTATTTAGTTCGCTAAAAGGAATAGCCTAACTGAAAAAAGTATTGATTTAGTAGTACTTTAAATAAAATTTTATATCACATCTTATTTGTTAGTATCTATATTAATATTATTTGTAAGTATTTGTACTTATAAGTAATAATATACAAAATATACAAGATATACATCACATCAATCACATTACGATATACATTTAAAATATTTACAACTTAACATAAAACCTCTTCTTTTTTCGAAGTCTGTTAGGTATTACAAATTTTTAGCGTTAATGTCTAGCAGTTAAAACGTTACTTTAGGAATGGCATTTGACTACGGATATAGACGTACCTTTTACGACAATAATGCATTCGAGGCTCCACACAAGGTAAGCCCATAATGTCGCTTTCGAGATCCAGTTGAAAGTTGTTCGTTTGGTGGTTTTAGCTTCTGGAATTTGTAAAAAAATAAACCAGTAGTAAAAGTAAATTTGGTATGATAATTAACTTGACTATATTCAGTCATCTACGTTTTAACATTTTTTTTACGTTCAAATAGTGTTTCACCGGATAATTTAAATAATATATATTTATGGTATACGGTCATAGTATGTGCAATAAATATGATACAATTATGATTTTTAAGTTAAGTTTGTATTGTAAGAAATAGTGGAGTACTCTTCCTTACAATACAAACTCCGAATAATTTTATTTTGTAATTCCGCACGAAAGCTGGTATTATTGAATCAGGCAGTTATTTTGCAATTATTAGTAAATTTTATTTACGTAGTTAGCATAGCATTTACCCTTAGGTACTCTCATAATGGGCATAACACCCATAATTTGAAAGAGCACCAACAAGCTTTTTGTTGTAATGTAGAAACTGTCGTGTTTATCCAGCAATTTGCCATCTTTGTCTGTTATTTGAGGACCGTACAATTCTTCCGGATCATGATCTAAGAAATATAATTATTTTTATAAGTATAGAAGTAGTAAACGAACATGAAGTCCAGTTGAAAGCCATTGCCGTGTGGACATCTTGCATAAACCTTAGTTACTATTGAAGCTCTACCTAAAGTAGGTCACAGATACATTGCTTCCTTTGAGAACCGAGGCGGAGCACCCTGTACCTATAGGTACATAAGTGTGTTTCCTTTACTATACTTTTCAACCCAAAACAGAACACCACTTAACACTTCTATTAAGTATGACTACGTACCAATATTATAATATATCTATCTTTTAGTCTAAAATCATATACTTCTATTTAGTCTAAAAAGTAGCGGTGATCAGGAGTCGGAAAAAGATAGAACCCACCAATTTTGACTTATTTATGCGAATATTCTTACTACCATTTACTTTATCTTACTTAACTATATTCATTCTAAGAGAAAACCCTTGCCTAGCGTAACGTGACAAGAATAAATGGACTGATGAAATAGATGGACTTTGCTGTGTAACTCAACTCTTTCAACAATGACTGAATTGCAACGCAATTTTACAAACAAGGAAAGTAAATGGCTCACACTTCTAAAGGAAGCAGACATACAGCGATGATCTGTTAACAATGTTGTCTAAATTGTTTCGTTACTTTAAAATGCTGTGAATTTCTCTTACTGTGAAATACTAGCTCAGCTTGTAAAGACGAGATAAAGCTTGTAGGAAAAGGACTTTGTCTCTTTGTGATATGCTACAGAGAGATAAAGACTAAAATGTACAAAGTAAAATGTACAAATTCATTCAAGAACACTTATAACAAATTAAAATTATTTTTAACTTATTTATCTTGCAGTATAATTTCGTTTTATTTTGCATAATAATTTCATAATTATTTATAAAATCTTAACTAACGGTGACAAAACTTTTATGTTATATCTTTTGTTATGTCTTTTGTTATATTTACGTCTGTTGTTATATAATATAACAGTATATTATGTGACGTCCTAACTAGTCGTCATAGCGACAAAAAGTCTAAGTGTATGGCCTCATAAGTAGCAACGTATTGTGATAATAGAATCGGCCTAAAAATAAAACTAAGTAAAAACAATCGTTAGTCAATATTTTCAAAGGTTCAGTAAAGTTATATACTAGTTAGCTTTATTTTCACTTAAACCACCATTTAATTATATCATATACCTTTTAATGTATTTCCTTCTATATTCTCAAATGGATCGCGTTTTCGTACTGTATTTTGATTTGGATTATAGATTCTAAAGCTGTTGTTATTTCGATCCATGGTCGAGATATTGTTTTTAGATTTAAATTCACTTTGGAGTAAAGGCTTTAGACAGCGTTCGCGTCGAATAAGCGAATGGCGCAGTTCTGAAGCCTGAGTAACAAAATACGACGTAATCAATCATAACCCACCCGGTTCGGCTTACTTCGTTATGCGCGTTAGTCAATCGAATGGAATAGAGTCCTCAAGGCATATTCAAACATAATGTAAAACTAAATCAAAAAAGTGTGTGTGTACTTATGTACACGCGTTAGAAGTTATACTTCTTTCGCGTAACAAGATAGAAATCTTTAAAAAAATATATATCTCCTTCGCCTTTTTCTACGTTTGTGGAAAAAACGAAAGTTATGGTAGAAAAAAGGTATTTAATTCATTGGAAGTTTTGTTATAACGCATTATCTATATTATATTATATATCACAAAAACTTAAATGTTGATTAGCTAGTTGACTAGCTTCAGGGTGTCGGTTTTTCGTGACGGTGACCGCGCGCGTCGTAAAAATTTACTCTCATTAGTTTTCCTTAAGGCGCGAAAAGAAGTATAACTTCAATATATATATATACTACCTATGTTCTTAGAACTTCTGTCTTTATGAAGTCAGTTATTCATTTTTCTTATACATCATGAATGAAAAATAAAAGAAAATATACATACAACCGAAAGTACAACTTCTGTATTTTTGATGTCAATTAGAAATATCCATTCGTATTGTGATTTTTTATTTCATACACAAGATTTTTTTTATTAGCGAAGGTAATAAGTCCTATGTATCTCGTAATGTAGTTATTTTTACTTAGTACCAAATAGTACGCTTACATGCGACTATTATGGCAGAGTGTATAAGATATCTCATTTATATTACATGCAATATAATCTACATTGCATGCTCGTTTGAAACATTTTACCTTTAAAGCAAATGATATTCATATCTACCTACTGTCCAAAATCAGTGGCCTCGAATTTCACTTCAGACGATTTTTTTTATCAGACGAGCGTGTCCACCTGATGGTAAGTGGAGATTCCCGCTCATAGACATTTGTAAGCAACGTTCAGCAAGCAACAGGAGTTCCATTGACACGCTAGAAATAGGTGTGGCGGGGGGACTTCTCCGATCGAACTACACTGGTTCTATCACCTAGTAAATTAAATGGCGTTCTACTCGTATAGCCACGACTTTTCACTACGTAACCGCTCTACGGATGTCACTGTCCGCGGTCACCTTCCAGAAGCTTACCGATGACGTCGCATCGTCGCCCTGCGCCCATTAATTCATATTTCACACTAATAGCGACTTTCACAAACAGTTAACGACTGACTAAGTGAGATGTTAGCGTCAGCCTTGCACCAGGCTTAAAATATCCATAAACTATTCAAAGAAGTATTAATACCACCTTTTTCTATTGAGTTGTCGCTGTGACCTGTGTCAACTGTAACAGTGAATAATGAATAATATAAAGTACGGTGATTAATGTGCTCCTATATTTTAAAGATAAATAAGAACTAATTTTGAGTTTTGTACTGCCTTAATTCATAGCTTGGTGTACTCACCCCGTACTACATACTCATATGCTTTAAATTATGTATAATGTCATACTTGTCGGCCTAATAACAGTAATTCAATGGTGCTATATTCTGGCCTGAACGGTGTGGTAAGGGATACATACTTATCTAAGGCGGTTCAACATAATTTTAAGGATAGCAACGCATTTATGGTTGACTTCAGGTAGGAATATCCAGGATTGATCACAAGTGTCTACTGATGGCAGACGTAACTTGCTATCAAGTGGCTGCACAGTTATATGCCACTTGTATAATATATAAAAAAATAAAAAATAGTATCTACTAATAGTACAATAGTTTTTTTTTATTAAAGTATCCTCTAAAACGGGTCAACAGGAAATAAAAATATGTTTTTTGCAGAATTATCTTACTTTTTCTGTCACTGAATATAATAATAAATATATTTCATGACAATTGTAGTTTTATTTCAAAAAATGCCTCTTCGATAAATCAAAACACGAATTGTGCATAAGACTTAATAAACTTTAAAGGACATTTACGTAGCTTATGTACGTGCAAATTGTACCCACATTTACACAATGAATAATGTATCTTTATTACAATAATCCTGGGTGGCAATAAATAAATATTATCTGTAGCGGTACGGGTGACAACATTTGCATAATCATGAAACAAAGCCTACAGTTTGATATCAAAACGTAATCAAGGCGTACAATAACAACAGGTTAATATTAATTAAGCGGTTCGTTATGATATTGTAGTCTGTTATAGAATATATCCCTTCCACTTAGTGATCCTTGCAATCGTAAACATTTTATAAAAAAAAAACTAAGCAAGTTCAATTTTCAGCCATTGGTATGTCACACGCTTACCTTATAATATTGCTCCGATATTGAAAAGATCTGGTAAGCTATATATCGTACATTCAAACTGATGCTTAAGCTATACGAAATAGGGTGATGCTTTTCATGGTTCCATAGTCGAAATTAATTTGATTCCCAAATTAATAGCCTAAATCTTTTACAACTTTTTTCTTTACTTAGACAAATCTTTTAGATATTAATCGAATTGAAATATCTTAAATAATTTCTAGCTATATTTGTCAAACCCTATAAAATATCTTTGATACGTATCAATCGATTTTGAATCGATTTTGATATGTAATTCACGTGAATTACATATCAAAATCGATTCATCCAAGATAAGGTCGTGCAGACAGATGTATTTCGTTTTAAAATATGTGAATTAGAATAAAATTTTAAAGTTATTTAGACTTAACCATAAAAATAAACATATTTATTTGTATATGAATATTTAAGTCCCGTGTGGAATAAATCAAATTACGGGACACCGGGCAGCGATCAAATATGGAGCTTAAGTCAATTTATATTCAATTTAACCTTAATAAATTGAATCAAAATTGGGTTATATCGCAGACACAATCTATGATAATAATAAACACATCACATCAAAGTGTTACTTTGAAATACTTGCTTTATGCAAATATAACTTATACGACTAGAAGTTATATGCGAGCGCACAACCTCGCAATAACTGCGTCTATTTGTACTAGTCTCTACATTGTAAAGTATTGTCACATTTCCTTCTCATTTCGTGAAACTGTTTCGTCACGTAGTTTTATTCATATCATTTCTTCATTTCAGCTTACGTATTGTATAGCATAGAAAAAGTGTAATGGATTTCAAGACCAATGCAGATTCGGATTACCTGGGTTCAATAACCTATTGCAATCTTTCAGCTGACCATGGGTCTCTTCTTAGAATGGGAACAGTTCTATCAGACTCATCAATGAATCACTTTTAATTCGTGGTGATACTCTGGTTGACACAATGTTTTACTTCACAAATTAAGCATCTTACAACTGGTATTAAATTCGTACTTAGCTAATCCTAATAAGCCTGGATTAATAAATTATGCTTAATAAAGTGAATAGGTAACAAACATAAAGCAGGCTTAGAAGGTTAAATCCGTTGAAAATACAAACGATAATACATAATCTCAAGACCTTATGGCTTTATTTGAAAGCATCACACCTTTGTAAGTGTATCAATGTATGTTATGCATTGATGTAGTCTTATTATATAGTCATAAATGTTGATTGATATAATTAACATCATTTTGTACTTACGTTTATTACTTTGAGCATTTGAAAATAGTACAAAGCTCATTTTAAATAGCTAGTAATTAAGCTTAAAATGTTGAAATATCACGCTCCGAATTGTTACTTAGAAACTTCGTAACATTAAGTGGGTGAAACTTGACATTTATTCATTATCTGCTAGAGACTTAGTAATTCTAATTTACGAAAATTCGCTAGTCCTTAGTCAGTCGCGCGAGACAAAGTATGGTATTTATTACGTAGTACTGGCTTCAAAGTTCCAAATTAAAGCGAAAGTTGGGGAATTGTTGATTTGCGGCGGCAAAATTCTTGTTTCCATAATTCCAAGACATAAAGCAGAATGAGAGCTTAGAATGGTTTCATAAAAGTAAATGGAATGTGGCACCGGCATTATCTTTAATTTTATAGCTACGCATCCTCTACGGCAAATAGAAGGAAATTACCACTGCATTAGCGTAAATTTTAGCACGTAATTTTATTAAAGGTTTTTATCAAAAAGTGGCAGAATGAAAAGAAAATTAAAGAATTGTATTCTTTAACCGTCAAGGTACTATGGCCACCTATTCTCCGTATGAAATAGAGCGTTTTGGCGAAAGGTGTTTATGCTGATTGGCATAGTAATGGGACATATTGCGTACCAACTTAGTACTTGGAGGTAACAAGCATGTGTTTTCCACTACAAATAGTGACACAAGGGACATATTTATTTCATTATTAATCTTAAAATATTAAATATTTATAGTAAAGAATGTACTCGTGTACAAATCTATCACATATTCCTCTTTATTATTAAAATTTGCTTTTCTCCTGAACTTTCTACGGTAGATAAATAAAACAGGGGATTGTATATTTTCGTAGAAATAAGATGATGTAGTCTCAATTAACACTATTGAAACCCAAACAATTGGGAAACTGTACCGGATAGTTTGAGAACTATCGAGAACAAACTCATCCATTACCAGTTTACCAGAAGTTCTGCTTACTCGATTCCCATCCAATCCTTCTTATTGATGTATTTTGAGCCCGTACTCCAATAAATGAAAAACTACCTAAGTTAGATTGTGATTGTGTGTATGTGTGTGCATTCATAAAAGTTCGTATAAAAATCAAATACGTTTACGATATAAAATTCTGATATTCTTTTATGACTATCGATCACACGTTACATTCACATACATTAAAACAACTGTTTTAAAGTTTTAAATATTATAGGTATTAATAAAAAACAGTACCTAGTCCTTAAGGAACAACGATATGAGTTACTCGAGTTTGTCGTAATACTCAGAAATCAGAAAATTGATGAAATCAGAAATTTGTCAATTAATAAGTATAAAGCGTTGATCAAGAACTAACTTTTTCGTAAAGCATGTTATCAAATTTTTGATTACGTAAAAGACAAAACAGCTTAGGACTGCGCAATAATATATATCCCAATAGTTAATTAAATATCACAGTGTAGCGTATCTTGTCAAACAAGCCTCTAGTTTAGTCAAATGTAAGGCAAGATACTGGAGCTAGCTATTATTGTTTACGTAATAAACAAGTAAATTAAAAAAAGATGACTGAGTTGCTTGCCGGATCTACTCAGTTGGGGTCGCGATCCGATGCGGTGGTATTTTAAGAAAAAATATAGTAGCTGACAATTTATAAGTGCCCCCGTAGGTCTATGCAAAAATAAAGATGTTTCATTCTATTTTTAGACGAGGGAAACCCATTTCAGTCTAGTAATTCTCAAGTTAATGGAAATAACACAAACCGAATAATTTTGCCACAACGGAGTGCTATCAGACACAGCTTGCCTAAACCACAGAGATATAATTAACACTACGCGAGCGACGTCAGTTCCACTGTAAGCCAGTTTTGAACTCCTAACGCCTGGCTGAGAGATACCAGAATACAATTAATTGTTAGGGGATTATACTAGTGCACATT
The DNA here is from genome assembly GCA_018249915.1 of Cecropterus dorantes dorantes. Lineage (NCBI taxonomy): Eukaryota > Metazoa > Arthropoda > Insecta > Lepidoptera > Hesperiidae > Cecropterus > Cecropterus dorantes. The sequence continues at coordinate 620 of DWLI01002090.1, read as the reverse complement.
CCGTTAGAATTTCTCATTTCGATGGTTTGTTTGTATGAAGAGATTTTGGCAAATAGACATCTCCAGCCAGGCGAGTTGATCATGTCTAGGGAGCGGCTTTGCTCTGATAGTTTTAGATCGGATTGTGCTTGTATACGAGTATATGCAAGATGTTGAGAAAACTTTGATAGCGTGATTCAGAATACAGGCGCCACTGCAGTTGCTTGAAGTCATCACAAGATCTTCTAAGACAGGGTTCTTCAAACTTATCTTCATTACAGTGAAACAATGAAATTGTAAAACGATTTCGCATTCCAGCAATTTATAAAATAAAAGTATTAAAAACTGGGAATGCCGCTCGAGTATATTTATAAAATTTTAAAACAGAATTTCTAGGTATACTTATTTCATAAAAAAAGATTTAAAAAAATACACGCTTTTTACACTCATAGCCCCGCACTAGGATTTTTTTCTGTGTCGCGGGTGCCATGGACACACAAAGACGAATACATAGACACCCAAACCCAGAAAAGAAATATAAATTTATCATTCAGTTGCCTGTCTGGCCGGGAAACGAACCCGGAACCCACTGCGGTATGGTGACCGCTCCGCCACGCGGGTCGATTATGTTTTATGTTTTC
>DWLI01002089.1:0-13870 GCA_018249915.1 Cecropterus dorantes dorantes | reverse complement strand
CAGACCACGCGATCTTTGATGGAGTGGAATCAGTTACTCGTGCTATTGGTGACTACCAACGAGCTACTCTTGGCGGGCCAATTCAAATGCGTTGGCGGGCCACATTGTGGCCCGCGGGCCTGGGGTTGGACAGCGTTGCTATATAGGGTAGTTACCACAAAGAGCTGGAAAGGTTAAATATTGCATGCAAGTCATAAGGGATAACTCTTATTTCCGATTATTTAAGCTTGTTTCAAGCATATTTTATTACTGGCATCTTGCAGGACAGAAAAAAACAAAGGATTGTCAAATGTCAATTTCCATTATGTCATCCATCTGTCATAATCATAGTTTCGTTTCGTTTGCTTGGCTTGACAGGTGAAAGAAGCGTTTTCGTGTATTGCATATTGATATTTTTCTCTTTACTCGATTAATTTGAAATTGTTACTTAAAATACGTACAGAAATTAAACCATCTGAATTAAATATAATTTAATTGAAACAGTTTTAAAATCATAAGGGGCTTGCTATTTATTTAAGCAAAATGTCTTCATACAAGGTAAGTAAACATAAAACTACTATTTCATTGTTTTGTGAGAATAAATTGTATAAATCTTTTCCTTATAATTAACGTAGAGGTTTTAGAAGAATTAAATGCGAAATTTACTTCACAATTGTTATTTGTTTCTTTAGTCATGTGTATCATACCAAAATTTTTAAATAATATTATAATAAATCATCGTGATTTCATAATATTTAAAAAGGAAAAATATCCGTTATGGTAAGATCATAATTAATGGTACATAATATATTCCTTCCAGCCTATTGATTCAAAAAGAGAAGAATTCCGGCGTTACTTGGAAAGAGCTGGAGTCATGGATGCTCTTACAAAAGTCCTGGTAAGCCTTTATGAAGAGCCTGATAAGCCTGAGGATGCTTTGGAGTATGTCCGCAAACACTTGGGCACTGATGGTGGGGAAGATGAGTTAGAAGCTGCACGGGCAAGGATAGCTGAATTGGAAGCTGAAAATGCACTTTTGAAAGGCGAAACAGCTCCCACAGAAGGATAAGATTCTTAGTACAAAATTGTCATTTGATCTCTACAATGATCTCAATCTCAAATATAAAATATTCATGTTGATTCTGAAGATTATAACTTAGTGTTAATACTACCAGAGATTAAAAGTTTGGTTATAATTAAGTTTAGTTTATGTGTAGCACTTACACAATTAAATTTTAGTTGAAGTTACTGGATTTTTTATTTATTACCTCATGTATAGTAAAATGTATTTCTACTCGTAATTAGTAAAACAAGAAAACAAAAATTAAATTGATAATTAAAGCAATGTAAAAGCCTAATTTTCTGTTTCAAAAATTACATAGTTACTAGGTTAGTGATGTTACTGAATTAAAGTTTTGTTATGAAAAGTGTATTCATAATATCTACATAATATAAGTTTATATTAGTCTCCTTTATACACATAACCATATATAATCCTAATAAAATATTCACATATTAGGACATAATTGTATAAGCTGACTTGTGGCATATGCCCATTGCATTAAGATAGCTGTTTTTTAGAACAACAATAAGTTTTAAAAAAGGTAACCTTTGAAGCGTTAGGTTTCTTGTTGTTTCTTTTTTATATTACACCCACATGAAGTAGGTGTGCAGTTTACTTATGAGTAAGGGGATACTGTTCCAATCTAAAGTAATACCACATACAATACTATCTATTTTTAACTGAATGAAGGTTTTTTTTCTTATACATGAAAGCAGTAAACAAGTGTGTCCTGGTACTGGTGGACCCTGCTGCCAGTACATTTGTAACCACCATAATCCCATAAGAGTCCTATATTAAGCAATAATAGTAGTGGTTATGCGATAAATAGATGTACTCGTACAGTAGCATTGTCCCAATTAAACCATAAAGTTGCAGTTTTTCCGGCCAAGTGTTTTGAAGTGTCATGATTATAGTTATAAGTTTTTTCTTCTGCAATATGAATATACCAAGGCTTATGTTGTATTACTTTTTAATACTAATGTTGTTATAGGTCACAAAAATAAACACTAGAAATATTTCATGCTTAATACTTTCTTTACTCGTAACAATTTCATATTAAACATGATCATCTATTTGGAACATAATTTATCTTAAGTATGATTGATCTGTAGTTCACTTAAACGGCAGCACTGATGAGCTCAGTGTATTTCTTCACCTTGCTGGCAACACTCATATCTACATACTTGTCGCCAATCGATACAACCATGCCTCCAATCAATGCAGGGTCAACTTTAGCTGTGAGTTGCAATGTCTGATTGCCCTTCAGGAATTTCTGTAAAAGATAACATTACTATTTATAAAACTGACTCAAAATGCATGAATATATATAACCATCTGTCACATGATCTGGTGCACTATATGTTTTGTGTTCACTATTAATTATGATGAAAAATAATTTATATATTACAGCGTCCCAAAATGATTATGGCTATAAATTCTATAAATGGTTAATAAGAATTCAAATCATTATTACGTTTTTACTTCATGACAATAATTTATATCAAAAACTACTAATAACCTATGATAGTACTTTAAAATCGTCATGATCGTAGAACGGTGACGGATTGTTTGCAACCATGCCATACATGTAACACTTGCAATTAGATTAGTCAAATAATTATCTTTTTAAGAACTTTTCTTATGTGTGAGACTCTGCTACAAAGAGCTCAAGGGGGATTTTCAATTCAAATCTTTTTATATGAACTATAACCTTCACCTAAAACCCTTAATAAGCTTGTCAAATTCAAAAACATTTTAAAATGTGACTTATAGTTTTGAAACACTCTTCAGCTTTATAAGAATATATGTATAACCTTAAGAGCAGCTTCCAGATTTTGCCTTTGTGCCTGATCCAGAGGCTTGGCTGTGGTGACCTCGCATGTGACCTCTCCACGGTGAGCGGCCATCATGATCTTGAAAGCATTGATAACACCCTCCAGTTTTCCCAAGCGGCCATTCTCAGCCATAAGACTAAGAAGGTTTCCTGTAGTGGGCGACATGCTGGCCTGAAATAAATATATTGAATAACATATTATCTAAGGACCATAGGGCGATTTCTAATTTGAGAGGGGGTTTTTAATGATGATCACAATTCATTTATGACTGAATGTTGACTGATAATTGGTATAAGAGTCCACTATAGATGACTTGATTAGTGAAACTGGGAAAAGATAAATTATTTTAATTACTAAATTTTGCATAAATGGTAACAATGACATACCATGATAATAGCTAATTTTAAATGATTTGATTATTACTCTATCTATTGTCGCAGCACAATGTGCTTGATATGGCTTAAAATAATGTTCCAGTGAGATGTAAGTCGCAATCAAAACAGCAGGACCAGGAAGACCAACTGAAGGTGTTGGGTTTTTCACCAACCAACAACTACATACAAAAATAGTATCCAAATATCCAAAATTACCTTGCTAGCAACATGTTTAATAGCGTCAGCTTTCAAGTTCCTCTTCAGTGTGGGGTTGATGATAAACTCCTTAACTTTGGCGTCGGTTTTCATGAGTTGTTGGAACTGAGACAGTTCTTTTTCAACAACATCCAAAGTCTTGTTTTTTGTGGCCGCTGAGTATAAGGCAGACGCATATCGGCCTTCCAGTCCAAAAACTTGTACGGGAGGTTTGACAAGCTGACCTGCAGCTGATGAAGTGCTCAGCGAGCGGATCTGTAAGGTTACGTAATAAATTATTATTATTTTTTGTAAAATAACGCAATAATATATTCTCATAATATTTTCTCATTTACCAGCATATTTGTCTTCATGAGAGACATGATGTGTTCTTAGGGATTTAATACCGTGGAAATATTAATTGGAAATTCTAATCGATCGGTCCCCCAACACACGGTGACAGTGACAGGCAAGGTTAACTACGAGATGTCAAACTTGACGTATCACTTCTAACCCCAAAACAATATTTTCTTCTTTTTGAGCATGCGATGTTTTATCTATCTGTTTTAATAATGAAATACTTGTTTGTAATTAAATTACAAGAAATATATATATTTATACAACACATATATTAATGCAATAAAACAAACACATTAAATATCAATAATCGTTATTCATAAAATTTATGTGAATTAATTGCTTATATGTATTCATTTTCCCTTCTTTGAACTAAAATATACATAACGTCTATGATTTATGCGACCAGAATAAAAATGTTTTGAATTTATTGTATATTCTTAACTCTACTAAATTTCATATAATTTAGTCCATAAAATAATAAAAATACGATATATCCGAATATTTACAGATTGATAAAAATCAGACCCTTTTATATATTATAAGCAATAAATGCGATAATTTATTACAAAATAGTTTTCGCTGAATGCGGAGTGGCAATCCTGCCAAAAAAAGTCATTCCGAAGCGCGGCGCAAGCAATCAAAGAGCCACGCTACAAAGTACAATCTGTATTACCCGTATTAAGTGATTACTGCACCTAAATAACATACGGAGCTTAAATTAAATGCAGCGCTGATCACTCCATATTAAATTTTATTCTTATTTACTATTCAATATGGCTTCGAGTGAAGGCCGTGCTCAGTCAAACTTGCATCAGCAAGACTTATCCAAACTAGTGAGTAGAGTTTTAAAAAAGTAATTGGCCTTTTGAATCCAGCAGTTTCATGCATTTTATTTCATTGTGGAAATTTGTTTCTCATTGATTTCTTAATGATGAAATCTCAAATGACGTGATGTCACATAACCTGACTTTCCAGTACTTTACGATGTAAAATAAAAGGTTATAACAATCTCAATGTTATAGTGATTAAGTTTGTAAATGTGTTTTTTAGGATGTCACAAAACTATCTGCGTTGTCGCCCGAGGTGATATCTAGGCAGGCAACAATCAATATCGGTACCATTGGCCATGTAGCCCACGGAAAGTCAACAGTTGTAAAAGCCATCTCTGGAGTCCAAACTGTTAGATTCAAAAACGAGCTTGAAAGGAATATCACTATCAAATTGGGTAAGTAGAATCAAAACGCTAGCATTACTAAGCAATGCTACATACAAGCTTCAGATGTCTATATAAAAGTGGGTCCCTAATTTATATTCATTTATCTACTTACATAAATTACATTTTATCACATGAACAATTAAATATATCATTCTTAAATCACTATTACATTCATGAAATATATATACACTTGAAAGATTCTTCCAAACCTTTACATGATATGGTAGCGAAAGATTTCAGGTGTGTATTAAATAGTAAAATTCGAAAAGTGGCTTTATGTAAGTAAATATATTCCTTACTTGATAAGTGAACTCAAATTAATCTTTTATTTCACATTATGATCAGATCAATCTGTTTATTAGTTAGGCTCTATATGTTAAAACCAAGAAAACATTAAAATACAGTGAGTTTTTAAATAAATCAATCAGACTACAGTTAAATTTTATTTGGAATCATTAATCTTTATTCATGATTTTAAACAATTAATAATTATATAGAAATATAACCTAATAAGAGTTCTTAATCTCCTTGATATAATTGTGCACGCTATATCATTAGTATAGTTGTTAAAAATAAACTTTTCTATTTTCTACTTTGTTTATAGTAAGTTTTTTAATATACTGGGTATTTCTCTAAGTATTATTTTTAATACAGATACTTTGCAATGTACCATGTGAATTTATTATGCCTAATTATATTTCCGTAAGTTCCAAAAGTAATACCCTTGTTTTTAATTAAATCACATGGTATGTTGCAGAGCGCCTGTCGGAATCAGTTATAAGAATGTTCCGTGAAAGAGCAAATGAAAGAGATGAACAAGTGTTTTTTGAAAAGAATCGAAGAGCAAGGAAAAGAAACTTGTCAATTGAATCTGAAGAAGCATTGGAACAACCAAGTGCTAAGAAAAAGAAACGACAAAGGCAAAAGTCAGAAGAGTTTATAATAGAAAATATATTGGACTTTAAGTATGAAGAGGGTAGAGGATTATTTTACATTAAATGGAAAGGATGGCCAGACAGTGAGAACACCTGGGAACCTATAGAACATCTTGACAATTGTCCTGCAATAATTAGAGAATTTTTAGCTGATCAAGAATTTCGGTATTGCAATACTTTGGAAAAACTGAAGGAAGAATTGTCGTTTGATGATTTGCTCAGCGAAGAAAATCTTGTCAAAAGATTGGATGAAGTTGAGGAAAACAGTATGTCTAAAGTTAAAGAGGATTTGATTGTAAATTTGCTCTGCATGACTCGTTTGAGAGAATGTGATGAATGCTATGTGTCTGACCTTGTGGAAGAAACCAGAAATAATTTACAGTTATATGTATTGTGCCGAAAACGATGTCGTCAGTTAATGGCATTGAAGGATTGGGAAGATCATTTGAATCAAGTTGATAATTGTAAGAAACTCGTAGTGGAAAATAGTGTAGATCTGGCTGGTCCTCCCGATAATTTTACCTACATAAATCAATCAATACCTGGTGCTGGTGTTACAATTCCCGATGAACCACCTATTGGATGTGAATGTACATCTTGCAATTGTCGTTCTAAATCATGTTGTGGCATGCAGGCTGGCCTCTTTGCTTACACCGCAAATAGGAGGTTACGTGTGGCATCTGGTACACCTGTCTATGAATGTAATAAAGCATGCAAATGTTCTGCGGATTGTACTAATCGTGTAGTGCAGAAAGGAAGGTCATTAAAACTTTGCATTTTCCGAACATCTAATGGATGTGGATGGGGAGTTAGAACTGAACAAAAAATAAAACAAGGACAGTTTGTCTGTCAGTATGTAGGTGAAGTAATAACATTTGAAGAAGCAGAAAAGCGAGGAAGAGAGTATGATGCCAATGGATTGACATATCTATTTGATTTAGACTTTAATTCAGTTGAGAATCCTTACGTAGTAGATGCAGCACATTTAGGCAATGTATCACATTTTATAAATCACTCATGTGATCCTAACCTCGGAGTTTGGGCTGTATGGGCTGATTGTCTTGATCCAAACCTACCTATGTTGGCCCTATTTTCTACTTGTGACATAGAGGCAGGAGAAGAAATTTGCTTTGATTACTTGCAAAAATGTCCAGAAGATGATGAAAGTACATCAGCAGCCCGTAAAGAAGAGGTAATAGAAGATGATGACAGTAGTATTCCAAATGCTTCTGAAGCAAATGTAGCATTATCTCCCGTGTCACCAGTTAAAACCAGATTTGAAATTCAGCAACAAAACATAGCTTTACTCCGTAATCGTACGGAATGTAAGTGTGGTTCTATAAAATGTAGGAAATACTTGTTTTAAATAGAATAGGATTTAAAATGTAACCAATGTTTTTGGCATACCTACAAGTTCTGCCTGAAGAAAAATGCAATCCAACTGCGAGTAATAAAATGTGTTTCAAAGAAGGGAGTAAGAGAATACAAAGAAAAAGTATATGTTGATGAATTATCGTATGTGATGTATTTTCTAAGATATTTCAGTTCATTTATTATTCATGATCTACTGATTAGAACTTGCAGTTATGCCAGGTCACATACAAAAATGATATATTGTATTAGATCATGATGAAACCTAGCTGGTATTTGTACGCACTACTCACAAAACCTATAATGGTATTAAATTTATTTTTATGTAGATATATTGTTTTTCAATACAAAAAATAAGAATTTCATACCATTGCAATCCCTTATGACTTCCATGGTGGATGATTTCTTATCAGATGATTTATAAAGATTAGATCTCAATTAAATAATATTGTTTCATTTTATGATATTATTTCTATCTTGATGTATTTACTGATTGCAACCTCCCTTACGAAACAAAAATGATTTGGACAAATGTTTATTTTAGATTGTTTAAGTCCCAAATAAAAAATATGTGATTGAAGAAATTTTACCCAATTCTATGCACTTAAGGAGAGAATAATTTTTTAAAGCGTTTAGCAGGTACTTCTATACAAATGCAAACTGCAATAAGATATTTAAAATTTTACTCTTAAAAGGTTCAATTTGGAATTTTAATATCCTTGCCTTGAAAGTGCCTTAAAAATGTTAACTGCCTGTATTGTTCGTATACTTGAAGTATATTTTATATCAGATAACATATTCTTGATGTACTATAATTAATAGAATGTAGGTGCCTTATGTAAGGGAAATAATACAATTATATGTACTCTATCTATTAGGTATAATAGCAGTTATATACAACTTTTAAAGTGTTCTCTTAGGAATATTGTTTTAGTTTTGATATACATCTGTTAAGTGTACATTATAAGTTTTATGTAATACATAATCTTTATTGTATGCTTTTTATAATTAAAAGTAGGTAAATAATAGAATATTTTAATGTCAAAAGAGCAATTGAACAATTCCACACTTTTATTATTGATATTCACTTATATATATGGTACATAGATATATATGTAAAATATATGTATATGTAAATATATATATCAAACTAAAAATATGAAATAAGAAGTTCACAAAAAATTGATATGAGGTTAAAGTCATAAATAGACTTCAAAGATTGAATCTTGATTTACTACTAGAATATTTTGATTATGTGTGCAAGTCAGACTTTATATTAAGTAAGTGATAGTATTAAAAAAATATTACACTTAGGCCTTAAATTGAAAAGAAAACAACTACTGATAGACAAAGTACCAGTATCGTTACTGCAATAACGACGAAAACAGATAGATGTGTATAATTGTATAATATGTTGCATGTGCAATTCAGATTATACATTATCTCGATGCAATATTCTCTCATAATAGTTTAATATTATACTTTAGTTTAAACTTAGTGTAAGTATCACGAACAATCTCAATAAAATGTAATTGTATTATGTGAGTACCTTTTGTTATTACATAAATCTCTTTTATTAAGAAAATTTGACTTGTTAATTTGCCGAAATGTTAAATTTTCTTTTTGGATACGAATGTTTTTATTACTTACTATTTTTATAGTAATTGTTTGATTATTACGAATGTATGTGTTAATAAATACTATAGTATTTGAATTAAGTTTATTTTTGCATCCCGTTTGCCTTTACCTACATAATTTATGTTTCAAATGACAGTTTACAAAGTTTATATCACTTTTAATTAAATTGATAAATATTCATGCTCTAAGGTTACTGAAATCTTCCCTCTCTTAAAGTTAGATACTTTTAAAAGTACTTAAAGTGCTGTTATGGTGATTCTTGCATCATTTCCTCTGAGCCAAAAACCCACAAATACTATTGCATTTACTTAGTACTATTTGAATTTAAAGTTAAATATTTTTAAGTGTGTTATGAAAACAAAACTAATATAAATTGTTCTAGCTTTGTGCTAGATACGTTCTACTACATATATAGCTTTATTGACATGGTATTTATACGCGAATCATCTTTAAATGTTTAAATATCTACTACCAATACAGTTATACTGTTATCGCTAGGTTACGCCAATGCGAAGATCTACAAATGTGACAACCCGAAATGTCCGCGGCCGACAAGTTTCATATCGGGCGGTTCGTCCAAGGACGACAACTTCCCATGCCTCCGAGCCGCTTGTACTGGGCGCTTCCAGTTGGTACGTCACGTCAGCTTCGTGGACTGTCCTGGGCACGACATTCTCATGGCCACCATGCTTAACGGAGCGGCTGTCATGGACGCCGCGTTACTTCTCATTGCTGGTGCGTATTTCGTTAGTCTTTCAAAATGTCTGCTTGTCGGGATGTCTCGACACATTATGAATTTTGGTTATGTCTAATCAGTGCCTTTTTTATGTTAAAAGGGTAATGTACAACGGGCCTATTAACATACTTTTAAGGATCATACCCACTGCAACCCATTATCACGACCCGCGTGGCGGAGCCGTCACCGTACCGGTCTGACGCGCAGTGGGTCCCGGGTTCGATTCCCAGCCAGGCAGACATCTAAATGATGAATGTAAATTTCTGTTCTGATTCTGGATGTTTGTGTATTCGTCTTTGTAAGTCCATGGCACCCGCGATACAGGAGAAAATTCTAGTGTGGGGCTATGAGTGTAGAAGCTTATGATCTAGAAGAGCCACGAGAAAAAGCTAGTGTTAAATAGTTAAAATAATGTAATTAAAATAAAAACAACACAACACAACAAATCCATTATATGGAATGAATAAAAAAATGTTGTATTATTTTGTTGGATCACTTGTCACCAAAGCTGAATATTATGATGCCATAATATCTTAACTTGATGTCCACACCGATCTATTATTATCTTTGATAAGTAATTTACTTTAAACCCGTTGAATTCTACCATTTTTCTAGAACTTTCATAGGTACTAACCGTATACATTTTTTAAATTAAATACTTCATCTTTTAATTGTTTTTACAGGCAATGAGTCCTGCCCACAGCCGCAGACGAGTGAACATTTAGCCGCCATTGAGATTATGAAACTCAAACATATTCTAATACTGCAGAATAAGATAGATCTCGTAAAGGAAGGCCAAGCGAAAGAACAACACGAACAAATAACCAAGTTCGTGCAAGGCACCGTTGCCGATGGTGCTCCTATCATCCCCATTTCAGCTCAACTGAAATATAACATTGAGGTACAGTTTTTTACATTCATTTAAATAAGATCAAGAATGTTCTTGTACGTTGTCTATATACTTAGTAAATGTAGCATACGTAGTTGACTAGACGGTAATAATTATGTGATCACTTTGAACATGGTTATTTACATATTTAAAAGCTTTGTCTTATTGACATAGCTTTTAGCTTATCGGTTTTTTTTGTACTACTCCTATTTTATATTGAATCTTTACGCGCGCTAAGTAGTCATCAGGCGTCGCTAAATAAAATTTTGATTCAACATCTATACTTGTTTAAAGTTTGTTATAGCAAACTTGTAAAACAGTAACTTATAAAATAAAATAGGCCCACGGCATGTGCTCAAACGTTACATGAATTATCAATAAAAAAAAACTACATTTCAGGTTCTATGCGAGTATATAACGAAAAAGATTCCTGTGCCACTACGCGACTTTACTTCGCCTCCACGTATGATAGTGATCCGATCGTTCGATGTGAACAAGCCCGGCTGCGAGGTCGATGACCTGCGTGGCGGTGTCGCCGGCGGTTCCATTCTGCAAGGCGTGCTCACTGTTGGCATGGAGATTGAGGTAAGCCAACATCCCTTTCACAGTGACATAGTAAAAATGACAAGTATGACTGAGAGTCATTTTTCCATACAGACCCTGTTGGAATTGTTTCGTAGAGGACCAAAAAAAATATTGCAGCCACGATCACACAGCCATGATCACATTATCATCAATCCTTCATACCGCCAGTCTGGCTAAGTGAAGAGTTATATACTTCACACTATTACTTAAAAATCTCTTTGGCGTGTAGGGTACCTCACGATGTTTTCCGAAGGCCGAGGGTCGGCAAGTAGTTTTAAATGTGGTATGGATATTGTTGAGAAGTTCAAAGAACGCTCCACGTGTATTTCAAGTATAGGACTAGTTCTATGAAACTATTATACATGTAATTTTTGATGAACATTCCGCGGCCCTCCTGTTGTTAACACCAGCACAGTATAGTAAAGTAAGTAAGTAAAGAAGATACGTAATACTGCATTATTACGTCTTCATACAAATGGGCTGAATCCGCGCGCCGCGAAATCTCGGCCTGACTCAGTATACCTACAGTCGCATGGGTGCTACGCTCGCGCTCGGTCGGATGGACGCGAACGGTGCGCCAACTGCGCATTAAACGACGTCAAGAAGTGGCAGCCATATTGCGCTCTTACTTTGTGCTGAGCGGCTGTAGGTAACAAATTCAAGGACACCGCTGAGACATAATACTGCTTACATTACTATACTGTGACACCGGTTATCAGATAAAGTACCGACTCTGGGCTATCTTTACTTCATTTATATAACCCTATTCATCCTGTGTGGTCCAGGTGCGACCGGGCCTCGTGAGCAAGGACGCGGACGGCAAGCTGACATGCCGGCCGATTTTCTCGCGGATCGTGTCGCTGTTCGCGGAGCAGAACGAGTTGCAGTACGCAGTGCCCGGCGGGCTTATCGGCGTCGGCACCAAGATCGAGCCCACGCTGTGTCGTGCTGACCGTCTCGTCGGACAGGTATGGGACAGAACGCCTGTTTGTATTATTTTAAAATTCTATTTTCCATTGTTGTTTTATTTTTTTGGTTATAAGTGTGTTATAAATATAGTTGGTCACCTAGTTGCCTAGCCAGGTAACTGAAATGCGGAGTGCAAGCTGATGTGCCGGTTTTATTCCCATTTAATTAGAGATGAAAGGCCAAGACTCCGGCATTAATTAGCTAGGTCCGCAACTGTCCCTCCCTCTAGCGAAGGAGGAAGATCGAGGAACCCAGCAACGGCGACTAATGCAATCCCTTCCAGCCCACAGTCTTCTTATACGAATATGGGAGTATGTTCCCACAGCACATTTCTTTTGTCCTGTTTAAGTTTATTTTTAAATAACATCAATATTAGTTAAAAAAAAATGTTTAATTTTAGGTACTCGGAGCCGTAGGGGCTTTGCCAGGAATCTTCGTAAAGCTCGAAGTTTCATACTATTTACTCAAACGTCTTCTTGGTGTTCGTACTGAAGGCGATAAGAAGGCCGCCAAAGTGCAAAAATTAACCAGGAACGAGGTTTGTATGGAAAAAACTTATACAATTTAACTATAGTATAATATTGAAAAGCATACCTAGACGTGTATTAAATGAATATCAGATCTTAACTCATGTAGCAAACGTTTGTTAAATCATGAGTGTTCATAGCAATTTGATAATATTAAAAAATATATCATACTGAGAAATTTATAAATATTCAGTTCAAAGCAAAGTCTCATGTTAAAATAATAAACACACTTTTAATTCCTGTAATGTATTATATTTTTTAGAAAAATAATTTACGCGAAATAGTATTATTATGATATTGAGTCAGGGAAACTACGCTAGTTGTCATAATCAAGGTAGATACAGCATTTTCTTTTTATAACTCTTGAACAAAAAATGGGTTTCAAAATCGGATATTTTGAAACCCATTTTTTTGTATTACATTTATCACATTCCTAATGGGAGTATTTATCAATAGACACCACTTCTGGCGTGCGTGTTATGACAACAATAGGTATAACATATAGATCTTACACGGGAGAGCCCACCTGCCTACATTTTGTCTCTTAGACACCTCTTACTTTATCCACGGAAGTACTGAGAGCAGTGGTGTTCAAGACAGACACCACGCAATATATTTTGCATTATTTTATTATATATTATTTTTTGTGTTCCAGGCGCTGCTTGTAAATATTGGCTCTTTGAGTACTGGTGGTAGAGTAATTGCTACAAAGGTCGACTTGGCCAAGATCGCTCTTACTAGTCCCGTTTGCACCGAAATCGGAGAAAAGGTAGCGCTCAGCAGAAGAGTAGAGAACCATTGGAGGTAAACATTTATTGTTCACACATTCCTAAATACTTGTGTAACCAGAATAATTAAAAAATATTGTCATAGGTGTCCCAAAGGTTGTGCTATTTCGTATTTTAAAAAGAGCTAATTGCAAACCTAGAAAGTTAGTAGAACGGGTATGGTTTGAACAGGGGAGGTACCACCGCCACACCTTTTTCTTGCGTGAAGTACTTCCTGCGTTTTAGTGGAAGGGCATGGTTGCCGGCTCACTCACGCACGCACACACGCTTTCTACACGTATAGCCAAGCACTAGAATTTTCTCCTGTGTCGCGATTGCCATAGACACACAATTACGAATACACAAACACCCAGACCCAGAACAGAAATCTAAATGTATCATTCAGATGTCTGTCTGGCCGGGATTCGAAC
>DWLI01002088.1:0-13879 GCA_018249915.1 Cecropterus dorantes dorantes | reverse complement strand
TCATCATTCGTCACAAGATTTTGCTCAGAATGAAAGAGGTTTAAACCATAGTTCACCGGATTGGCAAGTGCAGTGATAAACTTCATATACTACTCGACCAAGCTAACTAAACGAACGGAAGGAATGTGGTTACCCGTTCCGGTACCGCACATCCCACTCTCGTCCTAGTACCGTTCACAACTAAACTCCCTAATCTGGTTTGATTTTAGGTAATAAAATAAATAAGTAAATTTTAATTTGTTGCACTCATTAGTTCTTGTTACAATGATAACCAAAATAAGTAATAATATGTATATATAAATTATTAAGTCAGAAATTTATTAAAATTTGCATTTAATTGAAATCAACATTTCACAAAAAATCATTATTTCCATTTTTTTTGTCATCAGTACTCGCAAGCTTGCGAGTGACGTCACGTTTGACATTCGTCTAGGTAGCTTGGTCGACTTGTACTTTGAGTACTTTTTTTAAGAAAACTCGCTGGTGCATAAGTTTCCTCACTATGTTTCCTTTTCCGTAAAGTTGTGACAATTAATTTCTGACATGCAAGTAATTCTGACAAATCAGTGGTGACACACCTGAACCAATTGAGAAGTCAAGTTTTAACTTTAATTTTTATTTTTAGCTATGATAGTGTATTATCATAGACAAAAATAGATATTTTTAAGCATATTTAAGTTATTTATGAGTATGCATACCCGCAAGTGTGCCAATCTGTCCTGAAAGTCATCATATGTGGCACCCACAGTTCGCCGCAACCACTGAAATGTATCCTCTGCATTCCATTTAACCACTTTCCTACTCTCGGGGGATGCATTCCTCGATTCTATCATCTTTTTAGCAGCTTCAGCATATCTCGACAGCTGCTTTCTTGCATCCCCTGTAAATTTTGGATGAGCTAACTTAATGGGGATATCATTCATTATCTCTTCATACATTGACCGTGATATTTCAGGAAAACAATGACTAGGAAGGAGAGGATCGGAACCGCCCTGGTCGTTCACCTTACGTTCCATCAACCATCTATTAAAGGAGTCCTTTGGTGCATCTATACTTTCTCTAGTGTGGCATAATTCTTGGTAGCACTGTCTTAATTTATTTGCAAGAGTGAACCTGAAGCCTTCTATCTCGGGATGTGGGTGCGGGCATATTGTGGGTGGTCGCTCATATATCACTACATTTGTTGGTACGTCAATATTCCACGGTCCTTCCAGAGCTACTTTCTTGGGTGGAGGTCCGTTGTCTTCTGAAGGACGTCGCTTACTTGCACTGGGAGTCATGTTCCCAGCGTTGGGAGGGCCTGTATGACATATACCAAGGGGATCAGTGATAGGGTCGAAATCCCTTTTGACAGCAGGTAATTCCCACATGGATTCACCGGAAATTTTATTCCAGAAGTATGGTCTATTTTCGCGCTTCGACCAGTATTTCCGCCAGCCCTGCTGCAAGAGGTCCGGGTGCAGCTCGGCCGCGAGATGTGGCGCGAGCGGGACGGGCGCTCCCGGAGTCTGCGGCGTCTCCCCGCCACTCGCACTCGGTGACGATTGGATTTCAGGAGAAGAGTCACTGTGCGTGGTGGACGTCTCCCACGTAGAGGACCCAGCGACCACTTTGTCACGAACATCATTCATAGTGGCACCGAGCACTTGTTACGATAAAAATGAATTAGCGAAATCCAAAAAAATTGTTCAAGTGGAATGATTTGCCGATGACTAACAATTATTATTCGATTACTAATAAGTTTCCTATAAGCATAATATTTTTATTGATATTCATAATACAGTTACCGCCAAGAAATTTCGATGTTGAGTTTTCAGTAATATTTAAGTGATACATTATAGAACATCACTTTTAAATTTAAAACAATCATTTCTGAAGCTAAATAATATAATTCCTATAAATAAATCTGCAAAAACACTTCACAAATCGTATGTTTTACGAAATAAATATAAGCGTAGCTCCCCAAGCACCGCCGTCCACAGATTAACAAGATAAATAAGTATTATTTATGAATTGACACGTTTCTGACCTAAAAATCGAATCAGTGTTTTAATCGATAATGGCTGTTGTCATCGATGTAACTTTATATATTTAAAAGTATTAGATTCGTAAAACGTACATTTTCTAAGTGTAAATTAGAGTGCTTTTATCAAAATGTTAGTAAAATCGTTATTCTTATTAAAATATGTTTAACTTTAATTAGTCTAACTTTTATTAGACTCATACATACTTAAATTGCTCAAAGTAAACCAATTTATTAATATATATGAGTATAACTTTGGACCTTTTTTATAATTTTTGCCTTAAAAATGCTTGTTTACTATTTTCGATTAACATAATAAAGTAAAGTAAACTACAAATTGCAAAGCCTGGTCAGGTACCCATTTTTTGTTTTATTTTTATACACCCTTGGTTACTGTTTACTAACTTCTGAATTCTTTGAAGAATTGCAAAGAGCACTATTGGAATTCTTATTTATTTTCCGTGAAATTATAATATAATAATCAATCATAGTCTGGGCCGAATTTAATAGGCAAATGTATTAAATACAGCCACGATACGCGTCTTCCTTCCATTACGTCACGTACATAATAAAAAAATTATAAATCTTAAAAATCAAATGTTAAATAACACAACCTTTTTACACCACTGAAATATTATTTTGCCTTACTAAAATTGAGAATCGGGATCTTGAGAAAAGCTATTTGCAATGATACCTGGCAACACTTTCGTTTGTTGTGTTATGTCAGTCTGTTGAACCCTGATTTTTCAGGCTTTTTGTACTGTGTACACTGCAAGAAGTGCGGAATGCAAATTACTTTTTTTAGATTTAAGTAAATATTCCGTGCACACAGTTCTTTTCACAATATATTTTACATATAATCGTAAAAAATATCAATAATTTGAGTATAATATACACAGCACATTTTAAATGTAATAATTTAGGGATTATAGAAATGACATGGTATGAATTAAAAACTACTTCGTGTTCAATTGGCTAAAAGTTTTATATCTGATAATGTAATCATGAAATGAAATGTTATTTTGTTGAACTTCGGAGTTCGGACTGTGCGCTATCACTTCAACAAATTGTCCTGTAAATATAAATTCAATTTTACCACATCATTATGGCTCTAAAGGGTATAAAAGTCATAGAAATGATGGGATTAGCTCCTGGACCATTTTGTGGGGCTATTTTAGCTGATTTTGGAGCAAAAGTCATTGTAGTACAGAAGGTATTTTGTTTGTTTTTTTTTGTATATATATTTATTTATATTACTATTTAATGTCTAATTTCAATTACATATATATGTTTAATCGATATATGAGAAATAATTTAGATTTTTGGTAAATTAATGCACCGGATGATTAACATTACACCCTACAAATTTTTTTACAAGTTTGACATTAAATTATTTTGAGAAACTAATGTCTTTTATGGCCATGCCATTAGATTTATATTTATACAATCTTAAATGACTTTAATTTAATTCATTTTTTTTTTTTAATAAAGGGTTTGAATAAAACTTGGAATCTGCATTTGATGTTTCTTTCAGTTATTCCCACCATGAAAATATAAATCTGTTATTCAATATTATGTTTCAATACTAAATAGCGTGTTATGTTCAATACTAAACACATAGTATAGATAATTCTATTTATTCAGTCTAATTATAATAATTGAACTATTAATAAATTAACAAAAGATAAAATATTTTTGTATATTTTTACAAACAATAGGACATTTATAATACATGTCTACAACATCTTAATCTAAATTGAATATTTTGCAATTAAAAATCAACATCTTAGTATTTCTTCAGAAAGGTATTAATTTTAATTACTTAAACACTAATAATACTAATCATATTATACTTAAATATTTGGCTTTTTACAGTTGGAGCCCCCACATGTAGATGTATTGTCGAATGGGAAAAAAGTTATTTCCATCAACTTGAAGTCTAAAAGTGGTATTGAAATTGTTAAACGGATGTGTGCTACATCTGATGTCCTCCTAGACACTTATCGCCCTGGTGTTATGGAAAAGTTGGGCTTGGGGCCAAAATCTATGCTGCAAGAGAACCCACGGTTGATATATGCCAGATTATCAGGATATGGTCAAGATGGCCATTACAAGAAAAAAGCTGGACATGACATCAACTACATTGCTATGGCTGGTGTGCTTAATATGCTGCGAAAAGATAGAGACATCCCTACTCCGATTAATTTTGCTGCTGATTTTGCTGGAGGGAGTGTTCTTTGCGCATTAGGCATTATATTAGCATTGTATGAAAGAACTCAGTCCAATTTAGGGCAGGTTATAGATGCCAGCATGACCGAAGGTGCTGCATATGTAGCGTCATGGTTTTTTAGATCTAAAAACACATTCATTTGGTCTGATGAACCTGGAAAGAATATTATAGATGGTGGTGCAGCATTTTATGGAACTTACTTAACTAAGGATGGAAAATTTATGGCAGTAGGTGCACTTGAACCACAATTTTACTCACAATTATTACAAGGTTTGCAGTTATCTGAGGATGATTATTCACAAGGAGATAATACAGATCATTTGAGAAAGAAGTTTAAAGAAGTATTTCTGACAAAGACCCAAGAAGAATGGTGTAAAATTTTTGAAGGTCTAGATGCTTGTGTAACTCCAGTATTAGATTTTGAATCGGTGGATCAGCATGAATGTAACACTTCTAGGAACTCTTTTTATAGAAATGATGATGATTTGGCAGTACCCACACCATCTCCCAGACTATCTCGTACTCCAGGGAAATCGTGCGGCAAGGACAAAGCTCCACAATTAGGCGAGAATACTGTAGAAATACTGAAAGATTTGGGATATACTCAATTAGAAATTGATGATCTTATTAAGACTGGTTCAGTACATGCTGCTTTTAAGTCAAACCTATAATATAAGATTATTTTATATTTATTGTTATATTTTTAGAAGAATGGAATTTTTTATATTCATTATGGTGTCAACGACATTGGGTGCTATAGATTTATTTGAAAATAGGGGATGGATTTGAACTGAATTTATTATTTTTAACAAGATATTTAAATCAAACATGATGTGTTTAATTCCTAGGGTGAAGTTGTTAAACCCTAAATAATTTCCACTTTTAATTTGATTCAATCTTTTTTGTGCTATGTGTGAAATAAAATGTAGAAAATCTACAAAATTCATACCAAAAACTGACTTAAGTATGAGTTGGCACTGTTCATGGAATTCTGGTGTGTGCTTAAACTCTTGTATTTCTTTTTCTACGGACTGTAGATTTTTAAGTAAAGAGCTCCATACATATTCTATGTTACATGCATTAATGAAATTGTGGTTAATGGAAATAGTGTCTAATATATTTGTTACTTGGTGATGCCATCCAGATGGAACAAATATAGCATCTCCTTTCTCTTGCAAAATTTCAAAATATTTGACATTTTGGAAATGTTCTGGGTTAAACAGAAGTGGCAAGTTTCCCAATGTATCCTTAAGTTTTTCTTCTTCCTTTGGTGGTAGTAAGATCCATTTCTTTCTGCCAAATATGTTCACAGACCAACTGTATGACGAATACACATCGGCATGAAAAGGTGTCCTGGAACACAAAAACAAATGCAACATATATATATTTTTTAAAACAGCCTCTTAGTAAATATTGACATGGTAAACTATGATTTCGTACCATGACTTACTCGGTCCAATATATACAAACATAAAATCATCGTCTTGACGATCTGTAGCATATTCATTCAACCAATCAGAACCAAAAATGAAGGGCACATTGTAAAACTGATCATCTGGTCTTGATCGCCTTAAATGCCAGTCTTTAAGATAAAGTGTTCCATCTCTGTTATCATTTTTCAAATATTCCATGTATTCTCTTACCTTCATATTCGACTTACAATGGGCATTAAAATCGATATTATCACAGTCTGCCACTGGTGCTTCTAAGTCGCCATACGTGTTTTGTAAATAATCGTAATTTATTTTATTTCCATCTATCCAGTTGGTAGTGCATTCCCATTCCGAACTGATATTTTTTACTATACATGGTAAATTTTTCAGCATAAAATTTTCAACAAAACCATTGTAATCGATATCACAGAAGTCAATTGTATCAATTTTACAATCGATGTAATTGTGCGGAGGGATATCCTTTATAATTGAATTGGTTTCAATGTTAATCATTGCAACAATCTGTACTGTAACCACAGCACTGCTTTATTCTCAAAGTACCTATTTATTTGTAAAATTAAAAACATTAAATAAACGATATAAACATTGCGAATGACAGCAATGACAGTATTGGATAGACACTGACACTACCGACAGTCAGTTCTCAAATCATGAATGATTAGAAATACTTATAAAATCATAACATCAATAATAAAAGAATAAAATAGATTTTTTGTCCCTTTTTACTAATTTTGTTGGTTTAATAATACAAGTGACTTGAGTCAAATATTAAAACCGGTACAGGCTTAATGTCCATTACGTTCATTATGCTTGGCACTTCATAACACACTAACTTATGCGCAAGCGTGTGGATGGCAATATTTGATTCCATAAATTAGAGCCAAGCGTTTGTAGAGATTTGGAATTTGTTTCAAGCGTGCGCGTGCGGACGCAGCATTGTTCGAAAATCAGTCAGAACTTATTAATAGCCTGTGTTCGCTGAGTGTATCTGTGGTACATAATGACTTTGACAGTATTTGTTTATCTGCGATCGCTATGGTCACAAAAATAGTTTTGTACTCTTTGGTCTTTTGGGACAAAACGATTGCGCTTTCTTTCACGAAACAATTTTTGCATTGATATTACTGTAACGCATTAGGTGCACGGTTTTAACGCTGTGTACATAATAATCTATTGTAAATGTGAAAAGTGCTACCTTAAATATAACATCTATTTTAAGCGTGCATTGAACAATTCAGTTGTTAGCATGTCGGTCGCTTTCGCGCCGCGAGGCACTCGGCCTCCATTGAGCCCTGCACAAATTCAAAAGATGTTGGATGAGAACGCCCATTTAATTCAGACTATTCAAGAATATCAATCAAAAGGCCAATTGATGGAATGTCACCAGTATCAGCAAGTCTTACACAGAAATTTGGTTTATTTAGCTTCCGTGGCGGATGCTAGTCAGAACATTCAGTCGTTATTACCGGTAAATAACTTTTCTTATCCAAATATGATAATATTAAAAAGAATAAAAAAATTGGTTGATTTAATTAAATTTCAGTTCATATTACCATACTTATTCATGTATTATGAAAAGTAAATACAAATAAGTATAATGTTTAAAATATAGATAATATTAATATTACATGCATTTTCAAAATAATTAAATCAATATTATACCTTTACACTTATTAGTGTACCTCTAATATGGAATGTACTTCTACTTTAAAAACCAAATAATATTATAAACCATGTTATAAATTTTAAATTGGGTCTTTTAAATATCATCTCATTTAAAGACATTACATGTCCTTTTATATATATTCTGTTATGCTACATTGTACTTTTGTCATTTTAGCCACCACATCAGTTAGCTGCAGGTAATGTGCAACCTCAAGGACCGCTCAATCCACCTTCAAGTGGAGCAGAAGTGCCTGGATCTCCACAGCAACAGTATCGTCCCTCTTCCGGTGTTTCTACAACACCAACAAGACCTACACAATCATATGGTCAGAGGCCATATGGTCAAAATCAGTATCAAGGCCAATATCAAGGTGCTCCTGGTGTTTATCCTCCACAAGGTGGTTATGGACCACCCGGGCAAGGGTATGGTCCACCTAACCCACCTCAACAACCGCAGGGTTATGCCCCGAATTCCAACTATGGCCCTCCAATTACTACAGCACCTAATAATTATCCACCATCTACACATCCGGGACCAGGTTACCCACCTTCATCTGCTCAACAGCCATATGCTCCTCCTCCTGGTAGCCCTGCTGCTGCAGGTTCTCCATATCCTGTACGTGGATCCAGCCAGCCTCCTTACACTGGTAACTCTGCTTATCCTCCCCCACAATCAGGTGCCAACTACCCCAATGCTGGTGTTAGTACGTACAACTCTACAACATCACAGCCTCAACCATATCAATCACAGCCTTTCCCTAATACCACGCCGACCTCTGCTTACAGTTCAACGCCAATATCACAGCCGAATAGATCTCCCCAACCTCCACCCAGTGGGTATACAGGTCAGAATCCACCCAGTTCAGGTTATGGTTCACCATCAGCTCAATCTCCAACTTACAATGCAAGTGCTCATGGGAACAACGGTCCACCAGCCACCGTTGCATCAGGTGGTCCCTCTCAGGGCGGACCAAGTGGGCAGCAATATCCACCCTCGGGTCAACCATCCCCCTATCCGCCAGCTACTCAGCCACCATACCAAAACCCATCCTCTCAACCAGGTGGTCCAGCACCATTTGCCTCAACAGCTCCTCCGCCACAAACTTCCTATTCACAAAATCCACAAAGCTACCCGCCAGCTGGTGGGGCATATCCTCCCCATGCTTATCAGCAAAGTTATCCTCCTGCTCAATACCCTCCTTCTCCATACCCATATGCTCGTGCACCGGCGCCTGGTGCTCCACCTCCTGGAGCCCCGCAACCTTATCCTGGGTATGGTTTCCAGCCTCCAAATCAACAATAAATTATAATTCAATAAACTGTGTAAAGGATATTTTACACAATCTTAGTCTAAGGGTCATTGTAATGCCAACTTAAACCCTCTGATGTTGGAAAGAATTCGGATTTCATGTGGTTAAATGTATTACTGTAATACTTGTGTATGTCTTTATGTACAGACTTTTTTATGATTACAAGATTGTAATTCAAAATAAATTGCTCATTTTTACACAAAATGTTCCAAAATAAATTTGAATAGTCATGTTTTACTTACAGTTGTAACACTAGTTAAGGATACTGAAAATTTTAATTACTAGTATTCACAAAAAATCCTTGGGTCTTCTTTAGTTTAATTTGTATAAAGACTGGTATCATAACTATGATATTTCAGATAGATGAACATTTGATGAAGTAATCTGGCTTGTTTGCGTGTGTGTGTGCGTATAGATATAGATAGACATAGTTAAATGCTCATGGTATGTAGCTTGCTTCAGTATAAGTTGTTTATTTTGACCTAATTATATTCTAGGATAAGATTTTCGAAAATAGAGATCTGGAAGTAAGTGCGATTTAACAAAACAGATGAATAATAATTGAATAAATAATTATTTGCCCTGAATAGAATTAAATGTAAATTTACTTTTACACAAAATTGTTGCCTGAGATTATAATATTTTGTGAACCTAAAATAATTCTTGTATATAATTATTTCATGATAATATAATAAGTGTGAGAATTAAGTTAAGAAATAAAAATAACTATTACATATAATAGATGTTTTCTTTCAGAGTCATTTTTTAAGTTTATATTAAATCCCAAAAAAATGTGATGGACCTTTCTATTTCATTGTTACCCTGATGGTCTTATTTTACTAAAACTACCACCATATGGTTTGGATGGCCATAGAATACTTTTCCTAAACCTGTAGTGCAAGACTAATAATTGTATTTATTTATCTTTTTAGGAAACAAACAATTCACATTAAAATAGAAAATATTTCATATTATTATGTATTATTCTTATGAAAATGAAACACTTTCCGCTAGAGATGCCACGAATATTCGGCTACTTTTTTCACTATTCGGTATTTGGCCAAATACTGAAAAGCAAATCATGAGAAAAAAGAACTCAAAATATAACTTACAAAGATGTTGATGTAACCAATAATTTAATATATTAATATTGAAAATCTATCAGTGCTAAATTATGATTGATGAAAACAATTTTTCCAGAATTAGTCAATAGAGGATGATTGCATTTTTCCTCATAAATTGAAATACCTGCTTCCAAAAACAGTTGCTCACTATATACACTGCTACCGGAAGATCATAAATGAGTTTTAGCAAATTGTGAAAGTTTGGATACTAATGCAAATGCTAATACTAACTGAATTGTGACTAGTGACCCGCGAAAAGTACTAAGTGTTGCTGAATATTCTGTGCTTCAGCCAAGAGTCTCGCCGAATATTCGGTATTCGGTCAAATAACTATTTGTGGCGTCTCTAGTTTCCACTGTTAAGTGTTGCAAGAAAATTTTAGGCCCTAAAATGGGATAACTGGAAATAAAACGACAAAATTGGTTGCTCTGCTAATTCTTTTACTACTATAAATTAATATAAATAATCACTTAACATCTACCATTAATAAATTAATATAAACTTAATCTTCAAGACTTAACTACACTACTTAAAAACAAATGTTAAAAAAGAGTAAATGTTGGGAATTGTAGTACAATATCAGTTTTATTCAGAGCAATACTGTGTTCCAAGTATCATATGGCTCATGTTTCACCAGGTATTCCCATGCATGGTCTAGCAGACATTATGCTTTGTGTACAGAGAAGTAACGTAAGGCATATTCTCTAAAAAATTGCCTTAAAGCATTCAGCTCCAGTGATGCTTGGTATTTTATTAGTTACATGGACTCCATAGCAAGCAGGCATATCTTCAGATAGTATCAATTTGTAACACCTGGACAGCTTTCACCCATTCTGCAAAAAAAAATATCGGTATTCATTTTTAGTTAGTTCAAATTGAGATGCTTTATATAATGCATATGCATGATTGAAGCAACTAAGTGGGTTAAAAAAATAGACGGTTATTTAAGGCCATCCACTCATTGGTTACTTTTTCTTTAATAACTGGTACTTATAGTGATTATGTAGTGAATAACATGACTGCCAAAACTTGTCAAATTACTGTGCAATTATTTTGTAGTTCATATATCCATATACATGCCTAAACAATGGCATGTTAATAGATTTTTTATACAAAATCAAATATGTCCCACTCATTGGGAACTCAACCAACAAATTAATCTACCAGAGCAACAGAAGCTTAGGAAGATAGCTTTGCCAACCATTGTTCAGGTAATAGTAGCCAATAGATTGGTCAGCCTTAAGCATTGTATTACAATACCTGTTTTTTGTAGTACATTATTCCCAACGCTTGTAGAAACCCATAAAAAATATTTCTTCGACATAAATCAATACAAGGGTGAAATGTACATGAAAAATAATATCCTGAAATTGGAATTTAATTATCGCGCAAGACCGAAAAATTTAATTCAAATTATTTACAAAATAAAATTTACGTTATACTTACCTGAATTCTACAATCACTAATCACGTATACTACGCTAAAAAACCAATCGAAATCATTATACCCAAAAAAAAAAAAAAAACTTCGACGAGGTTTTATTTCATTTCGTTCAGACAGTGATACAAATAAGCCGCGAAAACAAACACGGCAAATAGATATGCTATAGATAGTAGAGTAATCATTCAGACGTTAGTACGATGACTTATTTAGAAATTTAATAAATTCTACAGAGAGAATTTTACTGAAGTAAAACACGGATAAGTCGAATTGTCAACTGTCAATACAGTCACTGTCCTATCAAACTGACATTAGTGCCATTTTCTTTATTTAAAATAGTTTTTACAGTTTTGGCTTAGCACTTTTAAGCCTAACTTTATTAGTGCGCCGCTATCTTTTTATTCACATTAATCTCAGCGCCGTTACATCTGTGGCGGTTCTTTTAGACTGTTACTGTATGATTTATTATTTTGTGTTATTGATTAATCATTTAAGGGTTTATTTTGTTAGTGTTTATTTTATTCCTACATTTTTTTTGTAATGACTCTTGTTTTAGGTTACATATTTTATAATGATTAACTTTTCATGTTTGTAATTGTCTGTGGCGACCCGTGAACACGAATGACTTTTTCATGGCAAAAGGGGAAGCCCTTTTTTCTTCATTCGAGTAAAGAAATTTGATACTGAAAGCGTGTCTTCTTCTAACGACGGGACCGTTCCTATAACAAACATTAGATGTAATTAATTAACGCAGCTATGATTTATGCACTAAGCGTCGCTTAGGCTCATCCACATTAAGTTGGTCAGACAGTTTTATTGTTTGGCGACTGAAAAATTTTCTTGTGAACAGTATAATAGCATTTACGCTGTCGGTCTAGTCTTAAGTAAACA
Organism: Cecropterus dorantes dorantes; assembly: GCA_018249915.1. NCBI lineage: Eukaryota > Metazoa > Arthropoda > Insecta > Lepidoptera > Hesperiidae > Cecropterus > Cecropterus dorantes. The sequence goes on along the minus strand of DWLI01002088.1, from coordinate 1,742 downwards.
GAACTCGTTTTTGTTTTTTATTGTGAACAGCAAGAATTGTCAGTCGGCTAATTGTGAATAGGTATTGGTTGGTTAACTGCTCGTAAAATAATTTGACGCCGAACCTACAATTTATGAAAATGATTTAAATATGTTTCACAGCTATATGCGTTTTCTAGTTATTAATTGAATTTGTGAGTGTGAGAGTGAGTGAGTTTAACATAGCACAACTGATCCGGTGACCGGAGACGTGTATTCAACTAGACATCATGGCTGCTTTTTTAATTTCTATTCCAACGTAGTCTGTGTTGCATGCATTGATAAAAGTAGGCTGAAATACAAGAAACTGAGGCTGTACAATGATATTAAAAATAAACATAGAGTTTTACTATTATGTCATAAATATGTCACACTGACAGTCAGTCAATCCGTTGATCTGCTCACCGTACTGACTCTGAAATATTTGTTGTGTTTCAATTTACAACATTTATTAATTTTTTAGATGCAAATGAAGTGAATAATTATAAAAGTGTATATAAAATTTGATTACCTAACAGCAATGGCTTCAACAAATTTAAACGTCTTACGAGATCTATTCAGTAAAATTAGGTACTTACTGGATGCATATTTCTTCACATAACCTCAATGATTAATTAAATCTCGTATTACCAATTCTTTTCATTTTCAGGATAGTACACACTTCAATCAGGACAAAGACGCATCATCAAACACCTACATTTCGGCCTCCTTATTGGTATATGCCGAAAGAAAGAGTTGTACGTATTTTGCAAAAAAACGCAATCTAGTTTTTAGTTAAAAGTACTACCCGACCAAGCTAACTAGGCCAACGGAGGGAATGCTGTTTCTCTTCCCGGTCCCTGCTCCGCTCTGTTCCTAGTACCGTTCGCGCCTAAACTCCCTAATCTGTTTTGAGTTTAGATAATAAAATAAATAAACAAATATTAATATGTTGTACTCATAAGTTTTTGCTACAGTGATAAACAAAATAAGTAAAAAAAACATTTCCTAAGTATAAATATATATACAAATTATTAAGACAGAAATTTATTAAAATTTACACTTACTAAAGTCAACATTTCACAAAAAATCATTAATGCTATTTTTTTGTCATCAGTATTCGCGAGCTTGCAAGTCACGTCACGTCACGTTTGACATTCGTCTAGTTAGCTTAATCGACAGTATATATGTTAATCTTTAATGTATATATGATATGGACTTCTTTTTTCAATGATACTCATGTATATTTATTTATATCATCTGAGATAAATGATAAAATGAAATATGAAGCATACCTTAATTCAATATTATAATTAATCCGTCTTTTACAGATGAGTGAGGAATTGCTTTCGCAGGAAAACAAAGATTTCCTTGAAGAAGTTAAACAGGATAAACTTAGTTTGCAAACAAATCCCGATTCCCCGTTATCCAATGTTGATTTTCAAAATAATACACTATGGAACCCACGTGTTCGTCGTGTTGGACTCATTGCTCGTAAAATAGGGAACTACCCTTTATGGTTAAAGGACGGAAAGAGAGTTCAGACCACCTTATTACAGGTAATAATAATACATGAATACAGAATTTATTACTTTCATTATCTTTGATATTGGTGTGAGACAGGGGGATGTACTATCCCCGAAACTGTTTACCGCTGCATTGGAAGATGTGTTCAAACTGATGGAGTGGAAAGGATTCGGCATCAACATCGATGGCAAATATATCACTCACCTTCGATTCGCAGA
>DWLI01002087.1:0-13881 GCA_018249915.1 Cecropterus dorantes dorantes | reverse complement strand
GGATTTTCTCCTGTGTCGCGGGTGCCATGGACACACAAAGACGAATACACAAACACCCAGACCCAGAACAGAAGTCTGGCCGGGAATCGAACCCGGAATCGTCTTTCAGACCGACAAGGACAAAACGATTAAAATATTGCACCAGAAGTGTGCGAAGCGTCACTGCTTATGTAGAACATAGACTAATCTGTAATGTTAAGCAATGTTACATGCCGTCGAGAATTGGATGGATGACCTTTAGTAGTTTAGGATATTTCACGCGCGCGAGTGCTTCAGAGGACATGTTAAGAGAATTGGGTGTTATGAAAATATTCCAGGAATTTGTGGGTACCACCCAGCTGAGTATAAAAATGTTATAAGTAGTCTAGCATACACTAATATAATCACGAATAATGGAATAGCTGGAAAAACACTCTTGATGAAATCATGTAAACAAATCTTATAAGTAATACAATTTTGTCGTCCTTTGTACAGCTTTCATAGATTTTCCACATTGGTTCCGTCAAAATTTTCCCTTACTACCTTTCTTTATTTCTATAGCGCGATAATAGATGATGCTACACATATTTAGTAACAAGTGTATATAACAATGAGTAACTCGGAAACATATAAATGCCTAGCTAGATCATAAAATACTAAGGCACAATAATCATCTTAAAGCACAAAAAGCGCTTAAAATAAATAGGTGTACAAAAACTGTTAGACGCCTAATAAATCCTCAGGCAGCTTTCTGTTAGATACGCATGGCTTGACACCGTTTGGCTTGAGCGAAGTGTATGAGGCGCTAATAAGCCTTAAGAAGATCTCATGACGACTAATTCCCGTATCAGGCGTGAGATAAGCTCAACTCTGCGTTAAGTCGGGCGCTCCTTAGCTCTAACCCGTAATGGATGAGATGCTCTTTGATTAAATAGTAAGAAATTATGTGAACCCACAAAGCAATTGTTAAGTAGTGCATTTTAAGTATGCATATTTTGGATTCGAGAGACCTTCCTAGCCAACGGTCGAAACTCACTCAGTATAGTTATTAATTCTACTGAAATATTTTTTGCGCATATGAAGAATATTAGATAATAATATTCACTCACATGATAGTAATTATTTAATTGAGATTAAGAAAATCGTTCGATACTTGTGTACTTACATACTTACATAAATTCACCCAATCACTCACTATGAAAAGTATAAGTTAGTAAAGTTAACTATTCTTAAAGAAAAACTATTAAATAATACTGTCGTACGCGTAAAACATAAATAATTAAATAGTTTGAGATACACTACAACACTGACTCAATTATAATATGAATAACCAAATGTAAACACATTCTATCGAATCTAATATACGATCGTTTTCCGAACGTGACCCGCGAAAGCTACGTACGTTCCGATGCAAATTAATATGCAAAATCATTAACATCTTAACGAGAGGAAGTGTTCGCCCTCCGATGAGAACTCATCGCTTCGCCTTGAAAACCGATCGATACACAATAACGCCCTCTGATACGAGTCACAAATAATTTTATCACGTCATTGTTTCATGTTAGTTCTTAGGAGTAAGTGAGTTAAGTCAATAAACTCGGCCACAAAGCTTCTACATATAAATGCAAGTAATACCATGAATGAAATATTTATAAGCGTTGTTCTCGTCATAATTTAATTATTCCAAAAATTTATAAACTTTAAAAATTTGCGTAACTTTAGTTTGTCCACTTTCTCAAAAGCATCGATAAAATACTTATATTGCTTTAATCAAATATAATTTTAATCAAATTTAAATGATCTTATTTAGCGTAAAAAAAAAAATTAAAAGGTTTTTTCATTTGGTATTTACTATATCATAACTCAGATTAAAATTATATTATTACTTTTCTAACGAACAAATGCATAGATTGAGTTGAGCTTATAGGTCATAAAAGATGATTAAGAATAGAAACGTACAGTAAAAACTTATTTCCAAACTTCAAGTTACTGACGATATGACATTATTAAGTAGTGGCTTACATTCAATTTATTATTTATTGCAACCAGATAGGTATAAATAAGTAGTATAATTAACTAAAGCCGAAATAAATACTTTACACATATAATGAATAATCTTATAATATATCTGAATGGGTGGTTTGATGTTTTCAGAGAGCCTTTAATTTTTTACTACAAGTATATCGCGAATTAATTAAGTTCTATTTTAAATAATTGAAACTCAAGATACAAGAACTTATTGATTGATCGTAACCTATCCGAGGTCTATTTTAATCTGACATGGTGATCTATTCTGTGAGTAAATGTACACAAAGGTTCACGTTTTATGTGTGTGTACGCTCGTTAATCATAATTTCAGACGTTTGTTCGTGTGTATGTTGGTTCATAATATTATGTTTTGGGGATAAGAAATTAGTTAGTGGACATTAAACTTGGGTAAAGTTGTACCAGAGCGTCTTGACCGATGAATACGTCAAAATCTCAATTAAAGCAAAATTAGATATCTGTTCATACATTCAAACTGGGCTTTAGTAGAATATATTCTAAGTATTTTATAATGATACTTCAGGTGCCTCTCGGTTTCGCCCGCTTCTACATAAGAAAAAAAAACAAACAAATAAACATAGCGTGATGTTATATAGCCCGCTAAAATCTAAATTTTCAGGTCAGTAACTTCAACGGTGTAGAACTTTCATAAAAAAGTATTTCACCCTGTTCACCCTCTTTAGAGTGGAATTTCAAGAAATCCTCTCTTAGTGCTCCTCTACACTCCCTAAGGAATCTTCATACTAAATTTCAGCTTTTTACGCTGAGCAGTTTCGACTGTGCGATGTCTGTAAGTCAGCCGCGCGGTCACTCAGTAACGGAAGAGTTTTATATAAGTACATATATATTTTTATAAATTGAAATCATACCTTCACGTTCCTAATTCCGTTAACTAATTAGTCCTATGATTTGATTTTGATGAATATGTAACGGTAAAGTGATTTTAAGAACAGACGGATTTTTAAGTTTTATAGTTCTGATATAATCATGTAGGCTCATTGAATGAATGTTTTGCAAAAAATATATAACGCTGCCATTTCATCTGTTATCTTAAATTTTTATTTTTTATCTTTCAGGTATTGATAGTTCCATGAGCGTAGTTTTATCAATTGAATAGATTTGATCTAGAAAAGCGCACGATTATCTAGAGATTATTTTTAGCTTTATGAGAAAAAAAAGTATTTAGTTGAAAACAAACGAATTAAATGCCTCTCCTTACAAGTATCAAGACGATTCGAGCGTTGTACCCAAAACTTGCGAGAAGCATTAAGGGCCCGCACATCGTAGGGACTGACCCGTCATGAAATTTAAATCTAGATCAATAACCGCGCTTATATCATTGTCTTCATTAGAGATAATTGGGTTCGCTCCCCGGCCGCCACAACTTTGTTTGCTCGCCGATAACTTAAGACGAATTACTTGGACATTATAAAGGTACAATATGTATGTGTGGACTACGTATGTGTGTATATAATCGATGCTCCATATAAGATGGACTCGTTATGTGTTAAGGTTTCGGACTTATGTGGTTGTTTACACATGACTATGACGATATTGTAAATGTAGAGATGGAGTCGTATTCAAAGTAAATTTTAATGGGTGTTTAGATATTATTTTATTCGAAACAGGTATTACTGTTTTTAAAGAAGTATGTAGTAGACTCTTAGTTAGTAGCTATTTAGATAATAATGTACTAAGATTTTGTATCATTATTAGTAGGTACGGTAAGCTTGTTACGGTCTGTAAGACAAATATCCATTATTTTGATGAGCATTTTATTCGTTATTTTTTAACACATATATGGTAATTCTTACCACAGATTGAGACCTGTGGTAAAATATAAGGATTTTAAGATATTTATGATTTAAGATATTTACGTGTAGGATATTCTTGCGTATAGTACTATTAATTTATTTCCTTTCCTTGTATCGTCGCTATGTTAAGGCAATGACAAAACATCATTGCACTGATATTATTATTCGTGCGATCTACAGCAATTTGGTATAATGTAAACAACCCTTCGACGGATTATTTCAGAGTCACAAGCACTTAAGATTTACAAGAAAATGTCGTATAAAGGCAAGTAATCGGACATTTGTAAGGTTCCAAGAGAAATGTTGTCATTTAAGCGAATATGTTTACTCGCCTCGCGCAAACACTTTACCTGGAATAAGGTTGCTGTACGTTACGGCACACGCGTGTTGTAAAACGTTTCCAGCGTAATTAGTTTGCTATGTTCCTACCGGTGAAATATATATCAATAGAGTTTTCTTAGGTTTGCGTGAAGGTGCCCTGCTTTCTTGAATAAGTAGATGGTTATATAAGAATGGGCGTGTCGTGTGGCGAAGCGGTCGTCATGTTGGTTGGAAAAGCAGAGAGGTAGGGTTTCTTAGAACCAGGCATTTTTTTTAAATAAGTTACTTTTTGTCAATGGTTTTAATCTAATTGTATATTTACATGTCATTCATGTTATAAGGAGGTAACGAATGTATTAAACGAAACCTTAATAATTAAACAATTAAAACATATGTGACGAGAGGAGGGTAATGTGTTTATACCAATGTGTTACCAAAGGCTTAATCATGTTTGAAAGGTGAAATTTTTTTGATTGCAGGGACGTCATTGCCAAACTTACTTCTGGTTACTTTGAAGCATGTATATATATAGTTAGTTCCCTCCCGACTAGTTTATTGCTAACGACAACGTACTAAATTCTATTCTACCTATTTCAAGAAGGATAATTTCTTATTTGGGTTTGATGTTACAGAAACCCATAAGCAGTGATAAGTATTTTGTAAATATGTAATTCAATAGACATCAGGTGAGTTAAAGCGTATAGCAGTTCGTTGCTGCCATTAAGTAAAAAAAAATGTCAATAGTTTCAACATGATGATTACTTTTCAATTCGACGACTCGCAGCAGAACAGTTAACAAATCGATCTGGCACCCAATGGGTTTCAGGCTCAATCCCCGGCGAGACACATATATATGATATACTTGATTGATGAATTTAGATTTTTGTTCTAGATCTGGGTGTTTGTGTATTTGTCTGTATGTGTGTTCAAGGTTCCTTAAGAATATCCTAATGTGGGGATAGGAGTGTCGAAACGATATTATTATCATCTATGTTAGTATTATTATATTTAGACCATATATAACTACCACCAGTTGTTATCTTTAGATCCAAGATCCTTAAATTTGAGGTCAGAGGGTAGTTTATGTAATACCAAAACATGCTTTCTACACTCTACACTCATAGCTCCGCACTAGGATTAACTCCAGTGTCGCGAGTGCCATGGACATACAAAGATGACTACACAAAACACCAAGACCATCATTCAGATGTCTGACTGGCCGGAGATCGAACCCGGAATCCACTGCGCGTCAGACCGGTTATATAATATTTAAGTAGCAAACGAGCATGCAGTCCACCTGATGGTAAGTGATGACTGGCGCCCGTCTGTAAGCAACTTCATATAGAAATGGGGTTCTATTTGAGGTCGATTACAGATTCGTCGCTACTCCCGAACACTAAGATGGTCGCCTCATGAATAAGTAAGCCGGCTACCACACCCTTTCACCGAATCGCAAGAAGTGCTTCAAACTGGAAATTGGTGTGATGGAAATTGAAACCCCTGGACAAGCCGGGGCCTATGTCCCGGACGGCAAGTTTAGAGGGCGGCAAATGAAAACTTTGCAAACGAATGCATAACTCGTTAAATTTAACTTTGACAATTAGGATTGGTTATTTTTAATTTCAATCAGTAGGAAGTGGAATTCTAGGCACAAATACTTTAAAATTTACGTCAATTAGTAGACATTTGATGGTTGAAATGATGAGAATGGCAAAAAAATGTGGGCAGCGCCGACATTTTTTATTTTTTGCACTGCCTAAAAAAATTAAAAATCCGAGGCTGATTTGAATATGTGCTTTTCTACGGTTGAGGTTTCTTATATTAGGTATATTTTGAGCTTGCAACAAGCTGGTATTTAGTATTATAATTTGTATGATCAGAAAGGTTCTCGGAGCAAAACACGGCATTACTCTTATAACTGGTGAGTTTTTAAACGATTTATTGGCTTTGCATTTAATTACATAGACGTTTTTAACATTAATTCGTAATGACATTACAAGGATATTAATTAAAAAAGGTCATAAAACACACTGAAATACACTATAAGAAAAATAAAAAATATTTTTGTAAAATTATTTAATATTGGTTATATACGACAAGACTGAAGAATGTTTATTTCTAACCTTGTCTAATAAGTTGGTGTTTTCGTTTTCATTTCTTGTATCCTTGCATACCCCCGAATCGATTTCCAGTCGATCGTTTTCTAATCCCCATTTTCGTGATGCCATTACGATTTCTCGAGCGCTCACCTCACTCCATATTTCCGTGCATATCTCGACGATTCGCAGATCCATTATTTTTTATGGCTCAAATACACGGTGCTTAGTGGAAGTTGCGCCCCCTGCCTACTACGTGTTAACGTCTCAGAAGGTGTATCGAGGGATGTCAAAGATGCCTGACTGACTGTTTAAGTGCTTACAAAAGTTTACAGAAGTTATTAATGTGGATCTTTGGACTACGTTTTTTAAAGAAGCACTTAAATTACTCTAATAAGTTTATGTAATACATACTCAAGTCAAGTTTGATGTCAAAGGATTTAGTAACTTCAGTTTACAATTTAGTAGGTAATAATTGGTATATTTAGTGTTCATTGTTTATTTATTGTGTACATTTTTCTACGTGGATAGAATTGTATTTGTACAATATTGTAATCGTTGATGACATTAAAATTTAATTGGAATATAATAAGTAATGCCTTATTTATTTGAGATTAAGTGTAAAATAATGTGATTATATTTCCACCCAGAAACACCGTCCCCTCCCTAAGTGGAGTAACGCTCGACTCAGCCTTTCCACTCAATACATTTTATCGACAAACGTCACTGACGCTGCGTGACACTTATGTAAATATTTAAATACGATCCAGTACAAGCTATGAATATTTTAAATTCTAAGTAAACCACTCAGCTTTGTATTCCGGCAAGGCTTTACACCCGTCAATAAAATAAAATATTCTGCTATTCCTCTCGTAATAAGGCTTAAAGTCCATTAAAACAATGGTAAACTTTCCTTTGAATTTTTACTTTATATCTATGCATAAAGCGATTTGATAAGTGTTCGCAGATTGGGGTTCAATATTAGAGTGACGAGTTATGCTGATTGGATTTTTTCAAGTGGTTTTAGGGCACGGTGAATAATTGAGTATGATTTGGTTCCACGAGTTGCATCGCGATTGACTGCTACGCTTACATTTAAATAAAACGCCTACTTCGTTATAATATTTTAAATATCATATCAAATATTGCTATAAAATTACTTACAGGAGTCGTACTTGAGATTTGATGAAACAGCGAAACGTATCAATAATGAGATTAAAACGAACGTAAAATAAGCAAGATCGAGAGAAAAGGAGTCCGTGCCGATATCAATTGATCACGCAGATGGCTGATGGCCCTCATTGAGTCCATTCATCGCAATCGAGGAGGGATCCGCATCGAGTAGCACTCACCTCGCTTTCCGGTTGTCTTTCTTTTGTCAGGCGCACTTTGACTTGCGTCACTTGATATCCGAGATCGTCTTTGTTACATTGTAGCTGATAAGTGATGTGATATGGCTATTTGGTGATAGATTGGTTTTATAAATTTACTGTAGGGGTGAAAGGAAGGTAGCAAAAGAGAAAGTTTATGGTGGTTCATTAATTTACAGTGCTATAAGTATGAAAAATTTTTAAGCATAAGAACGCCTTGGGTTTAAATCTGTATACGACTTTTGTATCCACGAATCTTCACATCACTATGAACTAATTGCGTATACCTATATATATCCAAGAATGGTTGCGTTAAATAAATTTGACGCATTTAATATAGAATAGGTAATATTCGTATAAATATTCATAAAACACAATGCAATTTGGAACTTCACATCACCACTGCTTTAGTAAAATAAAAGCGTAATAGAAGGCTTCTTAATAGGCCACTCTCGCAGGTGGTGACTTCGGCGATATAAAGTATGCAATGTGGGTGATTCGCTATTGAACTTATTACGTATTCCTTCTATATTCACTTCCTTCGGCTTGATGGCAATTGCCTTTTCGTTAACGACAAGACTTCCTGCAATAAAGTAAAAATTTGTTGTTTAGTTAAGAAAATAAGTTGAACTTTAAATTCCGAAAATGTGATTCTTATATCATAAAAGTATATGTAATATCATGAAATTTACCTGATCACCATCCTAAGGACTCCTGTAACTACTAGAACAGTTAGGTACACAAGAAATACGTTAGAGACTTTTGAATTTTTTTAAGTAGGTACCTAAAGGTATACAAAACTTGGTTAAAGTTTTGTGTTGGGAATGGATGTGTTAGAACGACTATTTTTTTAGACAAACATATAAAATACAATAAGATAGAAATAGGAGTGAAATTTAGTATAAATAAAACCATTTATGAAGCTAACTTAAAAAGCTGTTTTCCGACTAGTTTTTTTAGACGAACTTGTTAAATAATAGACGAATTGATTAAATATTTGTACTCTAAGTCTATCTCAAGTATGCTGAAATAAATATTTGATAACCAAGACTCTGGTGGCAGATACTTGCCATCGGTATACGTATTTGGTGATTTTAGCGGGCGAGTGGCATTGATCATAATATCGGCGGAGGCTTACCAGAGTGATAAATGGACGGTCACAGCGTCACTGGCGGGATGACGCCGCCGCCCTATTTAAATCGCGCCGGCCCATCCCCGCGGATACGTTGTGGTGGCGGAGTATACGTTCTTTATACGTTCGAGTATACCAAAAGATAAATTTTTTGGTGTTTGCTTGGGCGCCTTTTATTAATATATTGGATACTGTAGAAATCATTAGGCAATGTTTAGGTAAAACATATTTTAAGCTTTTTTTTACGCAATTCGTAACCATTTTTAGTATTTTTGTTAACTTGTTTTTAGGAATATAGTTATGTTTTGTAATTATCGTAATGTATATCAACTGTATCGTAATGTATATCAAGGTATAATTATGATATACCTAATGCATTTTTTCAATGCCATTGAAATAGTAGATTCGTCTCCAGCATTTACTGAAGTCTAGAAAATACTTCATCATGCTCAAATGTGCTTCGATGATGAATGTACGGGTAAATGAGATCTTATGGGTTGATGAGAATTTTAATCAATTATGTCAAAAATGTTGTTTCTCTAAAAAACATGTGTTATGTAGTACATTACTTCTAGTACATTACAAAACTAATACATAGTTTGTCTGAACCGAATATTGCTTGGATGTATAAAGCAGGCGCATCTTTGATTTTTATTCGTTAAATTACGTCAATCCTTAGTTATGATAACCAGAAATACGACAAGAAGCCTTCGGGTATAGTAAGACTGAAGGTGGTAGAACTTTTCGTGGTTCAATTTTGGAGGACCACCAACACACCTACTTATTTTGCCTAATTATATCGGTCTTATGCACTGCTGTGTTTTGGTTTAAAGGGTGAGGCACAAGACTTATCTGAGGTCAAATATTATTTGATCGAATTGAACTTTTTAACTTAATCTTCAGTGGTAGATGTGTTTGGGCGGCTGTGGCTATTTACCATCAGATGGACTGCATGATCATTTTTTCCTTCAATATTATAAAAATATAACGTATGATTACATGGTGTAAGTGGTGCCATAAATGAATAAATCGTTTATTTATTTGCTTTGAGTACACATACATATTTACAAAAAAAAAATGAGAATTTATAAGTAATTACATAAAAACGTGTCACTATCACAATACTTGAGTTATAATCATGAATAAATATAATACAGGCTTCTGTCACCTCCGAAATCAATGAACCAGATAGGAAATTAAAATCATCAATCAAAGTAAAAAATACAAAAGGCCTGTTTCCCATTGTCGCGATATGTTTGCGCAAAAACGACTTTGTCGCATCACAGTCAAAGTAATAAAAAATCTTTACACGGATCTAAAGAAAAGATCTACGTTTAGTAGAGTACGATGATTATATCTATATCTATATAAATATTATAAAGCAGTAGAGTTTGTTTGGTTGCACGGGCTAATCTCAGAATTTTTAAAATTCGAACCAGTATTTTGGAATTTAAAAATTATTTTTGTGCCGAATAGTCCATTTATTGATGAAGGCTATATAATAGCACGCTATGTTTGTTTTTTATTCTAATTTAGTAGCGGGTAAAACCGCATAGCAGACCTAGTTTTTGTTATAAGTAAATAACTCGCAATGTTGTTCAATGTTATTCTGTCTTGAATAGGAGTAATTAGAGATGCTTTTAAGCATTGCGAAGCATTATAAGCCTTGAATAATATTATCGTTGCTTTAAAAAAAAGTCTAAATTAATGCATTATTACTGCAATGTCATGTATATTTATTATTTTTTACAGATCAACATAATTTCTTATTTTCGCACGTTATTTTATATTTCACAGTTTAACGACTAGTACCTAATACCTAATAGCCTAACATATTTTTGGTTATCGTTGATAATATTCGAATTTTCACATTCACAAGGTATTCAATAAAGGTAACTATAATGCCGTAAACTTATGACTTTTTCATTCAAAGTACCTTTTTATCGATCCAAAAGCCAACGACACTTTTTGCCTAACGCTACCGTCGTAATGTCGTATCTAGTAGCTTTAAGCTTTCGCTAAAAAAGCCCCGGAGCTTTGTGATAGGCCGTAATACGCTCACAATTGGTTATTGCGCTGCAATGACTGTGCGGTTTGCCAACGCGAGGTTTCCCGGTGAAAGTGGAAAAGGATCCCAATATGAGGTTTGTTATTGTTATTCGTCCAATATACGCGATATAGGAGATCATTTTGTATAAAATTCGAGATAAATTTATATAGGACCAAACATAAATATTTGTTTTATATTTTTACTACATAAAATACGTATATATTTTCCTAAAGTTTTCAATCATGTGGTAGAAATTATTTTGCCGAAATTTTAAATGTAGTGTTAAATTATTGAATTCCCTGGAATTCTGGACCAATTCAGAATTTGCGTCGATGCTCTAATAGCATATATCATCTGTTTCCGTTTGTAGCTGCAGTGTTTGTGTTGGTCTGGTTGCATATTATCATAAATATGAACCCATTGGTTCTCGTACTAACATTAGCCATGATACAACTAATAAAATAGTCCTGCTGAGAAGCATCGTAGCAATGACCGCCAGAGTGAAATCAAGAGAAAGTCATCCTTTTACAGATGATCACGGGCTCAAGTTACTAATTGCCCGCTAAATAAGGTAGACTGCATTTAATTTCGTTATTTCTATTAGTACCATAAACTTGTACATAAATATGTGTAAAAGAGACGTTTAATAACTATTGAATAAAACATAATAAAATAACTCGACAACAATCTATTGCGTTGGCGCAAACAGTAATCTAAGCTGAGGCTGAGCCGAGTTCTTTCAGCGGGAAGGGTTCGCGATCCTCAATGATTCAACACTTTCCATTGAAAACTTTATTCCAAGATTACTCCCTTGTATAAATGTAATAAGCTTTGCAGTGACGAGATTAGACCCCAAATTTTACTCAGGCATTAATGACATTTTCAGTTGGCACGCGGGGGACTCTGACGAAACAATGATTTTGAAAGTCATTTTGTTGGGCAAAAATAGCTTCAGATAAACACTGATTTTGGCAATTAATGTCACTGCTTTGATGCGTAATAACGAAGTTGGGTTCTGATTTAGAGTTTGTTGAAACTGAATAATTTGTATCTATCTATCCACTGTTACGACGTTGTTGAAGATAAGTGTCTGTACTGTTTAAAGTTCTGATTATGATTGTTACAGAAATAAGTCAATTTATCCTAGTTTTCACGAAATCGTCAACTTTAGGCGTGAATTTCTATGAAGCTATTAAAAAAAACTAAGATGGTTCTACCCCATAGGTACAACGGCCACACCTATTACTGTTTCATTATAATAGTCATATGCTACGTACAGGTACACGTGGCGATTGAAATACATTCGCCTCGTGTAGTTGTCACCGGTAGCAATGCTTCTATGACAGACGTCATGTAGCACTCTACTTCTGACTAGACTTGATAATAGATGTCCGTGGGCGGCAAGGACTCAGATTACCATAAGTAGAATTCATTCTTGTTTGCCTCTTCTATAATGTAGAAAAAAATAATAGTACTTTTTTATAGTATGGTTGTAGCAAACGAGCATGTAGCCCACCTGATGGTAAGTGGCTTCTGCCGCCCATGGACATCTATAATCAACCACGTAAGATCAAAGTTTCACCTAAGGTTAGCCACAGATGCGTTGCTACCCCAGAGGAAGGCCTCGGAAAAGTATGTCTTCGTTACCACACCCTTCAAACCAGAATACAACAGCGCATAACACTGCTGTTAACAGACAGAAATAAGTGTGGCGGTTGTGCTTTGGAGTCGAACCACAAAGAGTTCTACCACCTACTAAAAAGTAATTAGATTAAGAGGCAGAAGATGTAACAGTTAGACTGCCACTCATATTATGCGTCTGGTTGTCTACCTCTGTGGTGGTATCTCTACAAATATCTAGGGGCTAACATTTTTTTACATACGCATGGGCCTATCTTAATTTTATCAAATCATAAAGTCATAAAAACGTAGATTTGGGCTACACATCGATATTCACTCGTTGTTCATCGGTCGTGCATGAAATTTACATGGAATTTTGTACTTGTAATAAAGAATGATGAATTGGGCCCGCATTGGTAATTATGGCCAACAGAGAGCGGGCGCACCGATATTAAATTGCGAAATTCAATAATTTTATTATTTGTACTTTTTGCAATATGGATGACGGAAATTTGAATACGGCTTACATAACGCTGGCTTTCTGAAAATGAAGGTTTTAAGTTATACCTTCAAGACGAAAAGTTGAGATGTTTTGACAATGTTCGTTTTAAAGAGTGGAAAAAGTTTTTGACTTCAACATAAGTCTTATTACTTGTCTATTATATCCCAATTTATAAGCATGTTATGGATGAATGTTTCTTTTTTATTAAAAAAATTCTTTATATTAATGTTATTCTGTCTGCGCTTAATAAATTAGTGTTATCACATAGGAGCTAATAAGGTAACAGTTATCCAAAGGTGCAGCAGTTAGTTAGCTGCTACACTGTAAATAAAATTGAGTTTTTGCATCCATATATATCGGTATAATTTTATATATATCGATAGATATCGTAATAATTAATTTAGATTTTAGTTCTGGGTCTGGGTGTTTATGTACGCATCGTTGTAAAACTCGATCACAACCACGGTACTGGAAATCATAGAGTCATAAGCGTCGAAAGCGTCGTTTTTCCATTATCTTTACCCATTCATGTCATCAATTAGATACGGCTATGATTAATTCCCGATTCTGGAAGAAAGCAAAGCGAATGGAGGGTGTATTGTAGACATAAGCGGTTTTTGTGGACGTAATTGGTTTTCATTCGCGCGTTGATTTACTGAAGCGCGCTTGAGGCATGGATTTTTGTCACGATACCATTTGCCCGATGCGATTATTTGCTAACCCTGAAGTTTCCTTTTATTCCTGATTGAACATAATTCAAATGTACTCTATTTCAACTTAAGATTTGTTGTAATTTGAAGTAACAAATTGAATACCTGTGTTTGAAAATCACTAATCACGACATACCGATGTTATCTTAGAAAATATTCTTGTTAATTTTTTTTTTATAATATTTAAGTAGCAAACCAGCATTCAGTAAACCTGATGGGAAGTGGTCACTGCCGCCCATGG
>DWLI01002086.1:0-13885 GCA_018249915.1 Cecropterus dorantes dorantes | reverse complement strand
TCGGACGCAGTCGGGTAAAAAGGGCATAGAGGTGGGGGGGGGGGGAGGATAATATAACTATTAATTAAAAGGCAATGCAATTAAATAAACTATTTTAAAAAATATGTTATAAAACTTTTAATTTACTATTTTGACGTAAATATAATAGGTTCTATTAAAATAATATACCATTATGCATAAAAAATCGTTTCAATCAGTCAGATTATGTGTTTTATTATTTTTACAGTGTTACCTGTTTCTCTTGTATCTAAATCTACTAGTACTAATCGACCAAGCTAACTAGACGAACGGGAGGAATGCAGTCTCCTTTCCCGTTCCTGCCTCATGCCCCGATCTAAGAAAAAAACGTAGTTTACGTATAAATCAGAAATTTTTAAAAGTTTTACATTTCATTGAAAATAATATTTCACAAAAAATATTAAGTATTGCAATTTTAATTTTGTCATCAGTACCCGTGAGCTTACGAGTGACACGTTTGATATTCGTCTAATTAGCTTGGTTGGCTTATACACAAGGATTTAATTTGTCATTCAATTTAATAGTTACTACTTAAATTTATTGAGCAGTGACAGCCGAATGATTGAAACTCGGTCCCTCGATCGAGAGTCCGACGTTCGAATCCCAGGCACGCACCACTGATTTTTCTAAAATTATGGGCGTATTAGAAGTTATTTACCACTGCTTTACGGTGAAGGAAAACATCGTGAGGAAACCTACACACTTGAGACTTCTTGAAAATGTTCTCAAACAAAGGTGTGCGAAGTCTACAAATAAATATAACGTTTATAATACAACATGTATAGGAACATATAATTTACTTTGATCTAAATGTTGTAAGACTGGCCAAGTCGTAATCTATAGTCAAATTAAATTAATACGTAAGAAGGAGCTGTCAAAAGGAAATCATTTAAAGAACGCGTGTTAGGACAAAAACTAATGAATATAATTGTGATTTTTGTAATCGACATTGTTATTTGTTGTATGTCGTTATTTTCTAAGAGAGAAATAATCTGTTGTAGATTTACCGTGTCGTCCAAATCGCTTAAAAAATTACATCTTATATACCTATTTTGCGTAAATAAAATGCAAAAAGAAAATTAATATTATATATAAAATAATATTGTACACAAATTCATAATTTCGCGTTTAGATTACCGACACTCTACGGTTTCAAACGTATTACGTACTCCTATTCATTTATTTTAAATTAAACATCCGCCTGCTCCGTAAGTATCGTGAGAAACGATTAAATCTTGTTATATAGTATTACATACAATATAGTACATAATGAATGCTTCATCCTAATAAAGTCTATTTGTGGAGCAAATCGCTTGATTCGCGTTAGGTATCCGATGACTAGCAAGTACGATATAAAACGCGGTGCATATATTGTCTACATCCTAAGTTCTCACTTTACGTACAAGTTTCGTCTGCCTCACTAAAAATAGAAAATTAAGGTGAATTAAGTTTTTTTTTTTTTTTTTTAATTTCGAAGAACGCTTTTTTTAGTACCCGTGCCCTTAGTACGAGTTTATTGTGTTTCCTCAAATCGATCAAAGTTAGAGGTTTTTTCTCGTCGCAATGTATATGGCAATATATGAGTATGTATGTATATAGCTGAAATCAAAAAAGTTCAATGGATATTGTAATGCAAAAACGTAAACGAAGAACGTTTTGAGAAACGGTACTGAACTTATACAAATGGCATTAAAAAATAAAAAAACGATAACTCATGTATCGTTTGAAAATATTAAAACAAAAAAACAGTAAATATGTTTCGAAAACATGAATCGTGTGAAAAGTGCTACAAAAAAGTTATTAAAATGACCTCGTCGTCCTTTATTGCGCTTAAGAAACTATAATTCACGTTTCGGGTTACATTCATGTATGCGTCTTACACTAAATAGACGTTATTTGTAGAGCACACGAAGTCAATGCCGCTTGATCCGGCTCATTAGGCCAATTGACCACTTGTATACTATACTGTCATGTACTTATTCAGCATCCTTCTCACCTTACGTACGAGTACGTATGGCTAGCTAAGAATAGATTCAAAGGCCGAGTACACCTCGTTTGTTTAATTTCCAAACATTTTCTACTCAACGAAAAAGCATTATTGGCGAATTTGTTAAGAAATAAAAATGTAACGAGTCTTGTTGCCTTAACGAAATTAACCTCTCATTACAAAAGACTAAGAATTAACAAAAGGATAGAAACCCCTTTTTGATCGCTTCTTATTATTAATAATATTATAATTTAATTCATAAACAATGTATCGTATAACCTCTGTTGTATCTATGTAGAGCGCTGCTGTAGGTATAGGTACATTTGAGAATTTACTCTTAAATTCCGTAATGTATTTAATTCATTTATTTTAAAAAACATGCGGTGAAAATAAAAGGTATCTAATGCATTTTGTGAAATAACAAAATTGTATCCGTATTTTAGGGCGTTTTATAACGGGCGCAGTTAAGAAATGGACGTAACATTTATGTTTGTATTTTTTTTAACATAAAATCATCTCTTTCTAATTTGCTAAACTATATACTACGTGATGGTAAAAGTTTCGCATGTTAAACGCAAATTTCCAAAATTTTGAGTTCAAGGGAAGAACTCAATTGTTGCTTTGCGTTCTCATTGTGCGATATATCTTGTATAATATACTTACGCATAAGATTCTCGTAGTAGTCGAAATCCGGATCGTACAGAAGTCTCATGCCATCTTTCTGATTGTACCTGCTCAACCGGCATGTCCTTGCGCGATCGCTGTACACCGCCGATCTGATGAAAAATCACCATTTTGGTATCCCTAATTTGGCTAATACGCATGTATGTTATTAAAAAACTACGAATACACGCTTTCTACACTTATCATTGTCATTGTCCCGCACTAGTATTTTCTTCTGTGTCGTGGGTACCATGGACACACAAAGATGTATATGAAAACACCCAGACAAAGAACAGAAATCTAAACCCATAATTCAGATGTTTGTCTGGTCGGGAATCGAATCCGGAACCCACTGCGCTTCAGACCGGTATGTTGACCGCTCCGTAATCGACGAATACGAATACGGTCGCATATGCGAAAATAGCATATAAGAAGCAAACAAGCATAAAGAACATTAGATCCTTCATAATATTTAATTCATATATAACTAAACTATTACGCGGCTCCGCCCGTTTCGGTCATGTTTAGCAGACTAATGAGGTATCCTATGTGCTTATCTAGATCATAAACCACCTGTGTGCCATATTTCAACGCAATCCGAGCAGTAGTTTTTGCGCAAAAGAGTAATAAACAATCATAAAACCTCACAAACTTTCGAATTTTTAATAAGAAGGTAAAGAAGACTCGAACTCCGAAGTCGAACCACAAAGTTCTACTACCTTCAAATCAGAACAAGTTCTAAATTATTATGGCTATGTATAACAGATGTGCTACACCAAATACTCTGTCGTTACCCTTTAAAAACTTATTTAAATTATTATTATGTATTATCTGATCTCATTATATAATCATTACTTAATTCTCGCTATACAAATTAAACTACGTCTAATACGCATGTGTGTTCATGAAATAAAATATAGCTTTATGTTATAAATAGCATGATGATATACACGACCACACAATCGTAGTCGACACAAAGTAATAGACTCACTCAAAGGCAAGTCCACAAAAACCTAGACCGAATCGAAATCTCAATTATTTTTTTCATCTCTGCTCTCTCAAACCCGGAATCTTCAGTGAGATTAAATTATAATACCACTTCTCCAACCCTTTGTTTATTGACCCTCACTTTTCATATGCACTTCCTACACCTCATGTTACTGCAACCCATCACAAACAACCAAAAAATAGATTTACAATGTGTAACGCGTTATCGTTCAATGACCTCGGCGTGTACGAGATAATTCAATAACCACCGGTCATATTTACGTTTGTACCAACTTTGTTTACGTGTTGCTAAGTAGGTAATCCGGTCCGCTAATGGCGCCAAGGATAATGGGAAGATAAATAAGTAAAACTATTTGTTGTTGTAAACAACTACGTTTTAAGCATAACAAAGAAAACGCGCTTTTCCAAATTATCGAAATGGTAGGCTTAGCGCATACATACATACAACTTTTCATTGAACAACTGTTTATTTACACGTTAATGTATAGGAAAATGTATGTAGATGTGCATAAGATCAATTAAACTTTTGGTCAAGTTTAAATAACTATAAAACAACATCAATCATCTTTTGATTGTTACTTGTAAAACTATCGACCGATAATTCGATGTGTATGCGACTATTCACAATCGATTGGTCACGAGGTAAAGCTAGAAACGTCTAAAAGAATCTTTAGAATCCAGTTGTTGTAGATTTATGTAATAAATCTACAACGACTGGATTGGTATGCGTTAGGCCCTATGCTTACAAGGTCAGGAACGCATAGCGACATATTTGCGAATTGTCAGAAACGTGTTATGCTAGATGACGTGAATTGTTAGATAATTACAAGGACAGTCTTCATGTGCTAAGTGATATTCTAAATGTAATATAATAATATGAAACATAGTAACAACGATATCCATGAAAGTTCCAATCTGGTGTCAGAAAAAATATTGTTAATGATAATTTGTAAATACCTCTGTAGGCCTGTACAAAATTAGGACATTTCATTTAATTTTATATAATTTCAAAACCACTTATTAATTCAAGAACAACTCAATCCAACGTTGTTAATGTTACTAATCGATCACATATATTTTTGGACATTAACTAAAAGTAGTCAAAACTTAATTGTAACAATTTTATATGAACCTACATAACATTTTGAACCATTAAGCCATTGTATAAATCAGCCATATTACCAACCATTACTTTAGAATCCTGTCTATACTCTTCAATCTTAACTCTCTTACGCATCCAGGATTTACCTTTGGGGGGAGCATGAGCTGTCTTCCGATTCCCTATCGGACACTATCCCTATCTAACACTGTCTATTATATTTCAAGAAGTTTTGAACTTAACTAACCTATTTTTTTAATTTTACCGGGTCCCTAAGTACATTCACTTAAATTTTAAGGCGGAATATGAGCTTAGCCTACTGTAGATTAAATTCTCGTTTGCTACTTCTATATTATGAACTAGTAGGCACAACTCCGATCCACTTTAGTTACACTTGACCCGAAAATATTAGATGAATAAAAAGTACCACAAAAACGCCGTGAAACCGCACCTGTTGCAACAAGTAATTTCATTTTACAAAATAACCATTAAGTAACCAGTTTGCAAAGCATGAGTCGTAGTTTTCTATTCAGCTACATAATCGTTCACCTTGAATGTTTCGTGGAAAGTGATTTAATCTAGCAAGTTCCATAGCAAACCTCGTGTCTGTTATGAAACTGACAAATGCTTTGACATCGTGGTAGACAATCGATACTAAATTCTTGTAACGATAGAATAAAATAAAGAAATAACGATTTATGCTTGTACAGCGCTGTGACTAACGTTTAGCGGTTTCACTAAAAATGTTTATGACTACTTTAAATCTGCGAAGTACTACTTAGCAGATTTAAAGTAATCATAAACAGAGGATAATAATCAAAAGTGGTAGGTAGTGGTTCGACTCTGGAAGCTCCATTACCACACATATTTCTCCCTAATAACGGCAGTATTATGCATTGCTGTGTTCTTGCCTGAAAAATGCGGGAAGGGAGACATCCTTATACGAAGCGTTTCAACTTAATCCTCAGGGGTTAGCAACGCATCTGTGGCTAATCTCGGACAAGATAAACCTAATCTGAGGTTGATTATAGATGTCCATGAGTGGCAATGGACACTTACTATCAGGTTGACAGCAAGCTCGTTTGCTACTTCAATATAAAAAAATACCGCTTGATTGTACATAAAAGTGCATTATGATATTAAATGATAGAGGTACAAAATGACTAATACTTATACTTAACATTGCTATGTTAAGTAGCAAGATATAAATCTAATAAATAGTAATTTAACATTATATAATGGTAAATAATAATATTTACAAAATAATATGCACTTTTATGCCGTTAACGTAATAACTCCAAATACTAATTGGTTTTCGTTCCTGCCGGCTAGGTTCATCACTACAGAATTTATGTTAAAATTAAAAAAAAATCTTAATACTAGATTTTCCTGCATTAAAGCAATGTCTGCCGGCACAATTCCTCCTATTTATTCGCTTAGACTAGCAAATGTAGTTAGAGGTACTACAAGTGTCATATCTATTGATGTTTCCTATCTACAGAATTAATTAAATCGTCCATATTTTTATCAAACAAACGTGACTATAATATAAACTTATCAGCTATTAGATTCCAATCGTGACCGTTTACATCGCTAAATTCTCATTTCGTACATGACACCGCTTTGTACTTTGGACCTATGTATAACAAGTTAGTGTAATGCACGTGGGACACATTTGCGAATGTTTTTAGGGTTCCGTACTCAAATAGTAAAAACGGGACCCTATTTCTAAGACTATGTCTTGTTTAAGACACTGTCCATCAGTGCGTTTGCCCATCTGTACATCTGTCCGTCCGTCTGATCGCATGTCCGTGTGTCTGTGGTCAGGTTTTGGAACTTTGATAGCTAGATAGTTGATTTTTTTACAAATGATGTAATTCAATCGCCGGTATAACAACAAATAATAAAAACGAAATAAATATTTAAGGGTGCTCTCATACAACAAACGTATTTTTCGCCATTTTTACAGATAATGGAACGGAACCCTTCTGCGCGCGTCCGCCTCGCACTTGGCCGGTTTTTTTATTACTGTACACGCGTACAGTTAGGCATAGGGTCATTGTACCGAAACTGTAATTGCAGGTCATGGATTCAAATTCGTTTTATTAATTCGCGGGCCCTCTGTGCCATTTCCGACCAATTAGGATTTTATACCTTTGCAAGCGAATAGCGCTTGTTTAGTAAGTAAATTCGTTACTGGGCCAAACTCCTTTCAAAGGTTTCTCGTTTATCTCAAAAACTTCATTTTTAAATGGAATGTAAAAATGTTAGAAAATTTGACGACCCGCGTGGCGGAGCGGTCACCATACCGGTCTGACGCGCAATGGGTTCCGGGTTCGATCCCCGGCCAGACAGACATTTGAATGATGAATTTAGATTTCTGTTCTGGGTCTGGGTGTTTGTGTATTCGTCTTTGTGTGTCCATGGCACCCGCGACACAGGAGAAAATCCTAGTGCGGGGCTATGAGTGTAGAAAGCGTGCGTGTGTTTAAAAAAAATTAGATTTTAATATTATAAAGCAGTAGAGTTTGTTTGGTTGAACGGGCTAATCTCAGGAAGTGCTGGTTCGAATTGAAAAAAATATGTTTGTATTGAATAGTCCATTTATTGAGGAAGACTATAAGCTATATGACATCGCGCTATGTTTGTTTGTTTTTTTTTTGTACTTATGTTTATGTATGTCATGTCTTATGTTTATGTTGTATGTATGCTTTTAATCGCGTAGCACAGTTATTTTATAATATTAGTAAGATATATCTGAAGCCAATCACAGATAAGTTACCACTCCTGGGAATTACGAATGTCGCCTTATATGTAAGTCACAGGGCATCTCCACCTTTGAAAAACACAAGTACTACCTTACGCTACAAATATGTAAGAAGATGCTAACTTCATGAAACAGACTGTTCCTATCATTCCGCCTTCCGCTCCTTCATCATAACCTCGTCATCTACTTCAACCAGCTAACTCAAAAGCCATATTTAGGGTACGTGCAAAATATTGAACCGTACGTGGAATATACGCCAAATCCACGACACTATACCGGTCTGACGCGCAGGTTCCGGGTTCGGTTCCCGGCCAGACAAACATCTGAATGATAATTTAGATTTCAGTTCTGGGTCTGGATGTTTCTGTTCGTCTTTGTGTGTCCATGGCACCCGCGACACACGAGAAAATGCTAGTGCGGGGCTGTGAGTGTAGAAAGCGTATGTGCGTGAGTAAATGGAAGTTAAAAACAATAATAATAATTAGTTAATGATAATAAATACATTTATTATATGTAAAACATAATCAGTGATCGCACAATCGTGAAAATGATAAGGACCGAATATTTAGGAATTGAGTTCAATACTACTACTAACAAACTACTCTTAATAACGTTGTTATTCTATAACGATTTAATAATTAATGCTTTTATGTTTCAACAAAGATCAACATAAATTTTACATCTCTTTGATAACCGCGCACTTTTAGAATTCCAATTTTAGAATCCAAAATACAAATACAATAGTATTATTTCCACAATATACAAATTTTGTATTAGGTTCCTTTTATGTTGATGGTTTTGTGTTTAAACAAGACAAACATAAATGTTACTTACGTCTCTTTAAAAACCGCGCACTTTAAGAAACTCCCGGAAATACAAATGCAATAGTGTTTTTCCACCAAATACAAATTACTATTAGGTACCTTTTATGTTGATGGTATTAAAAACCGTGGCAAAAACCGAGCAGTTTAAGAATCTCCCCGAAATACAAATACAATAGTGTTATTTCCATAAAATACAAATTTCGTATTAGGTCCCTTTGATTTTCACGATGCGTCATATATGTTTGTATCACAGACTACAAATCTGATTATGACCATGTTTTAATAACGACAAAAACCCATTTCAAAGTTATTAAGCTTTAAAATGTAAGCTAAAACCAAGACTATTTCAGTCCGTGTACAAGCCAATTACCGTCGGTTGGTGAGTTCCTTCATTATCATAATAAAAAGAAGAAACCTGCATAGATAATAGAAAGGGCACGTGTACTTCGTATAAACCGCATTGG
The DNA here is from genome assembly GCA_018249915.1 of Cecropterus dorantes dorantes. Lineage (NCBI taxonomy): Eukaryota > Metazoa > Arthropoda > Insecta > Lepidoptera > Hesperiidae > Cecropterus > Cecropterus dorantes. The sequence goes on along the minus strand of DWLI01002086.1, from coordinate 5,055 downwards.
AGCATTAGGCTTGGTTCACATGATATCGTATTGGTATACTAATGACTGTGTACGCGTAGCGGAGCGGTCATCAGGTTAGTCTGACTTGCAGGGTTTTTGGTTTGATCCCCGGTCACATACATACATGTAAGATCAATTTAGTTTTTTGCTCTGGGTCTGGGTATTCGTCTCTGTGAGCTCATCGCATCGATGACACGAGATAAAATTGAAGTGATGCGTTAAAAATAATAAAAGGAAAAAACTACATAGTTATATCAAATGCTAAACAGTAACTCACAAATAATTTTAAAATGCGATTAGTTAATGACAAAATGGATACTTTTAAAAATATAACAAAAAGTAAAAAAAAACAATGTATACCTTTGAAGGTGGTAGAACCAGTACGATTCACCGCCTCATTTCTCGTATTTCTATTCGGAGGCAGTTCTTAGTATGTAATAATGTATGTATGTCTGTCTTTTTTTCACATAGAAACCTCTACAATTATCAGTATCTCTCTACTATTATGCATGTAATATAAATATAAACCTTCCTCTTAAAATACTGTATCTATTAAAAGACACCGCAATAAAATCCGTTGCCTAGTTTAAAAGATATAAGCATATATAGTGACAGACAGCGGTAAGCGACTTTGTTTTATACTATGTAGTGATGAAGATGAAAAATGTTACATTTTTCATCCTCAGTTACATACATGCATTTTATAAACATATAAACACTTCAACATTCAACTAAAATAAAATTAAAAGTCGCTATTTTCTTGTCGTTTCATGTGAATCTAGCCTTAGCATGCTACACGCTTGGCTACACAATAAATCTTTCTCCATTATAAAGATCCTTGACTTTGCTACAAAATTACTTCATATTATAAGAGAGAAGCAGTCAGAAGCACAAAGGAATAACGTACGAGACCACAACATATTTAAATTATGTATAACTATATTTACATTAAAACAGACAGCCATTTTCTTATTTGCTTAAATTGAAACTAAACATCTGGCGGTGGTATGAGCTTTCGCAAAATAAATAATTTCTCAAATTATTTTCGGTGAATGAGATTTTATTGTGTTTTGAGAAAAGGCTCTCGCCGCTTTCAAATGAAAGCAATAAGATATGAGTATTTATTCGAATAATATCAAGACCATGCATGTAGAGCTCATTTATCCCTTGGAGGGTAAAAGAAAGTACAATAAGATATTAGTTATTAGCCTTTAAGTGCAAAAAGAAAGTCTTTTAAGTGTTTATTTTTTCTAGCAATTTTTGACGTGTTAATTGGAGTTTCGACTATTTCTGTCCAATAACGGCAGTATAAATAACGGCATGCATTGCTGTGTTCTGGTTTGAAGTGTGGTAAGGGAAATACGCTCATCCGAAGCATTACCACTTAGTCCTCAGGGGTAGCAAAACGTGGCTAACCGCAGGTTATCTCAGATTAAGATCTTATCTGAGGGTAACTATCCATGTCTATAGGCGGCAGTGGCCACTTGCGTAGACCGCATGCTCGTCCCATATTTAAAAAAATGGTGAGACTGCCAAAAATCTACTGGAGTTTATATTTAAGATGTGTCAAATATCGACACGCACTGGATTAGCGTAGTGACATTGTCGTTAAATCTGAGGATACATATCTGTCCCCCCCTCACCCCTTCCCATATAAATATATTTAAGTCCATCAGCCTTAGAGAGAAGCATATTTTAGAAATATTATAGGATGACCCTAAATCTGATATAATAATCTATCTTAAATACGTATATAAAAATAAAAATATAACGTATTTCATCGTCAAAATTTTCAAGCCACAATAAAAAGCCCTAGGTCTAAAATTCTGGAACCAATAGTGGAGAGCAATGGCTCTGGTTTTGCATTTTGAAAAACCCTACTTATCAGAAGCATCATATTTACTAATAATATAGAATAATAAAATCATCGTAACGATCCATGTACTTAATACAACACATGAAGATGTCAATATATTTTCAATCCATCTCATCCTCATAATAATTCATAAATTACGTTTGCAAGGTCGTTAAAAGATTTTTTGTGCTATCTTGAGAAATATCAGAGTGATAATATCTAAGTACAAATGAGTATACAAAGTTTATTTTGTACCAAATTACAACTTTAGTGTGTCATAAATAACTATGAATATAAAGCAAATAATGCTTCAACTTGTTTTAACACGTGAAAATTGAAACTCAAATGACATTTATTTAAAGAAAATACTTTCACGCAGAACATACAACTTATTTATGTATTAAATAGTATTTCTTTATGAAAAACCGGCGTAACACACTCCATAGCATGATGTTTTCTGTAAAGAATCCTTTCAATCTATCGAAGAACGAGTATGCAAGAATGAAATCGGAAAATAAAAACCTTAAATACCTACACTCTAAAAAATTGTAAAAAAAAGTGTACGGTAACTTCAAACATTACATGTAAAGCCTACTACATATTTATAAGAATCGGACAATGTAATTATTATGCAGAATATAGAAATATTTATATGAATACATAATAATTGGTAAATGCGAACTGAAATAGGACACGATGTCTATTCATATTACTTTTGTTTTGATTATAATTAAGGCTTTGTATAAAAGAAACTAGACTAAAATAAATTGGTTTACATCCAAGTTTTACAGAAAAAAAAACATAGCTCCATTCCATGTCAATCGAATTCCTTCTTAAATCAAATTCCTAACTCCTAACAGCGGGAAAATTGAACAAATACTTAAAAAAATTGACAGGTCTAATGACAGTTCAAGATATTTAACCAATAAATGATTACCTTATACCGCCAACGTTTAAAATGATCCGGTTCTCCCCATCCATCCCGTTCAGAGCACTATCACGACATTTGATTCACAACACTACACTAAACTAAAGGACATCGTAAGCGTAAAGCGCTCATGATGCGACCGAACGGCTCCGCGGTCGGCTTGCTACTGAGATGAGTGAGATGGGGATCGCCAGCCCCCACCTGTAGACCGCGCACTGCAGTCACCCCTTGCGCCTTTCTTAGCCACGCTGAACTTTTCAGTCTCGATATTTGTGATAAAGAATTTTGTTGTCTTTGTTTTGTATAGGCGGAGTCGCAAACCGTCAGTTACATTTTTTTTGTTACACCACCGAAACCGCCCGGCTGAGATGATCCGGCGAGAAATTTACCGGGTGGCTTTTTGCTGTTATTCAAATCCTTTATATATATATTTGTTTTTTGTATATATATTTGTTTTTTGTAACTTATAACGCACCGCTCTAAATAGGCTGTATCTATTCCAGATTGTAGATAACTAGTCGAATTTAAGTTACATCGAAACATACGTTTACTCGTATACACGTATAGTCTCAGTGTTTATTTTTTTTATGGGACTACTCCACGCAAACTTCTCACGTCCCTTCCACTGACAATGGTTAGACTAATTTGGTGTAAAATTAATTAAAATATACACCACGATGTAGCTGAAATCACAATCTAACTAATACGCATACTTGTCGTAGCGGCGACCATACCGGTAGGACACGCAGTGGGTTCTGGGTTCAATCCCCGGCCAGACAGACATCTGAATGGTGAATTTAGATTCCGTTCTGGGTCTGGGTGTTTAGTATTCGTCTTTGTGTATCTATGGTATCCATGACACAGGAGAAAATCTTAGTATGGAGCTATGAGTGTCGTTTGTTTGTTTGTAAATTTGTTTTTATGTATGAAGATGCGAAGATTTAATATTTTGACCCGACTTTTGAGGTCTACTGCTAGGGCTCCATGAACAATTTTCTAATAAATTTCTCCGTCAACCCATTATTGTGCCACTGCTGGCATGGGTCTTCTCTCAGATAAAGAGAGTTTCAGGTCATAGTCCACCGCGCTGACCAAGTGCGAATTGGTAGAATTCTGTATGAATTCTTCCTTTAAGAACTTTTAAAGAACTCTCAGACGTGTAGGTTTTCTCACTATGTTTTCCTTCACTCGACTGCCTGGGATTCGAACCTCGGACTCCCGATTGAGAGACCGAGTTTCAACCATTTGGCTATCACTTCTCTACTAATAAATAGCTGTTTAATTTAAACGATATTTACAAAGTTAAGCAACGAATCATACCCACATAGGATACTAGCCCAAGCTAAGGTCGGCCGCAAACGTATTGTAGCTCCTGAGAGCTAAATTAAAGATCTGGCAAACCGAGCATAATTTGATCAGTGAGGTACCACCGTCACACCTGTTTCTAGCAAGAAGCGTAATGCTCAAGAGTAACGGCGCATCTACGTTTGATTTCAGATAAAATCAATGTTCTGTATGAAGTTCTGTATGGCGTTATTAAATAAGTTTGGCATATCATCCATCTAGCTCTTTGAAGTCCATTATTGTCCATTGCTGATGGACCTTTGGTGAAATAATGGTCCTTTTGGTCGAATAATTGCCGCGCTTGGCATTCGTATTGGTAATCGCGTGATGTGACTCAAAAGGCTCTGTTGCTCATCTGGATTGAGGTCTTAGTCATCTCCTACGACATCCACGGGAGTCACGATTCAAGACCAACACCATGGTCGTACCGTCCACGATACGTAATGAAACGTATATATATTTCTACAGGTTCAAACAAGCTTACAGCCCACCTGATGGTAAGTGGCCACTACTGTACATGGACATCTGTAACTAATTACAGATAAGATTAGCGTCCTACCAGCGATTAGCCACAGAATAAGTTGCTACCCCCTAAGGACTACGATGGAACGCCTCAAATAATTATGCCTCTTTTACCACACCATTCAGACCAGTACACAATGACCAGATCTATACTTAACACTACTGTTCGTATCGTCAACCCATTATTGTCCCACTGCTGGGCACCGGTCTTCTCTCAGAATGAGAAAGTTTTAGGCCACAATCCACCGCGCTGGCCAAGTGCGAATTGGTAGACTTCACACACCTTTGAGAACTCATTTTTTTAGAGAACTCTCAGGTGTGCAGGTTTCTTCACGATGTTTTCCTTCACCGTAAAGCAGTGATAATTAGTTTCTAATACGCACATAATTTCAGAAAAATCAGTGGT
>DWLI01002085.1:0-13886 GCA_018249915.1 Cecropterus dorantes dorantes | reverse complement strand
AATATGCTGTCCACTTGATACTAAGTGATATGCTGCGTGTGGATGCCTGCAATGATCCCGAAATAGGATTGGAATTTAAACAAATTTTAATGACAGCTGCATCGTTATCCCAGACAATTAAGTTGGAATGTGTTGTATGTGTTTCTGAATAATCCTACTTAACAACATCCTTCAGAATATAGCAATGCCTACATGGGCATAGCCAGGTACGGACAGGGGGGGCCAGCTGCCGCCCCATAGCAGAGTGGTCAAGTGAAAGAGAAATTCACATCTGTAAGCATTGTTACCAAAAACGATATGGAAAACGATTAAAAGAATTAACAAAAAAAATGCAGAATATAAAGCTGTTCTTCTATTCTGCGATAAATGATTCTTGATCTGCTGCCCTCCCTGTTGAGAATCCTGGCTATGCCCATGAATGCTTAGACTACTTATAAGGCAGAACAGGTGCAATGGAAGTGCTACAGGACTTACACCGATAAGAGATTTACCACCTATGACTTAAAAATTAAATTATGGTTAGTGAAATGTAAATAAAAAACAACTGATCATGTACTTAATGAATACTCACAATAACTTTCAAGCGAGGTTCACTCTCTCTCGAAACAAAAATTGTAATGGATTGTCCATGTTCCACTGCTATCTGTAATAAAAATTTACTTTTTATATAGTACTAGCTGTGCCTCGCGGTCTCACCCACTACTAATAAAAAACATACATAGCATCATGTTATATAGCCTATAGCTTTTCTCGATAAATTAACTATTCAACGCAAAAATAATTATTCAATTCGAACCAGTAGTTCCTGAGATTAATCCGTTCAACCAAACAATATTGCTTTATAATATTAGTATAGATAGAAGCTTTCCTAGTCAACATCTTATATATAAATCCAAAAAAAAATGCACCTGCGAGAGAATTTCTTCGTGAATTATATCTGGCGGAAGATCAGACAACAAGGAATCATGACTAATTAGAGTACATAACGACGACTTTGTTACTTCTAAAAGTTCATCATGAGATAAACTACTAGCAGCATCTTCAAACTGGTTCATCGTGAGATAAAAACAACAAAATATTAGAGATTTCTATACACACTGATTGTAACTTAAAAATTACGCCAAATGCCAATATTTACATATTTTACATTGACAATATATTAGCTTTTGACATTTGTTTGACGTTGACAATGACATACGTAACCAAAAACAGCAGTGTAAAAAAATACTTTCTAGTGTTGCCAAAGTAAAAAATTATATATAGTCTGGGCTGGACTAAGTAAATTTCAAAAGGATTAATTTTTATTTAACCTATGGCAAAAATTGGGACGTAAGTTTTTGAGGTTAGGAGTTTGTTCTGTTATCAAATTGTAACTAAAATTACGAAATATCTTACGATTGAATACTAGTATTTATATAAAAGATGGATTCTTTGTCTACCGGATCGTTGAGTGGAGCACAGAAGGAAGAGCTCATGGACCAAGTGAAGCAGCAAATAGCCATTGCGAACGCCCAGGAACTCCTTACGAAAATGTCAGAGAAGTGTTTCAAGAAGTGCATCAATAAACCGGGAACTGCCCTGGACAGCTCGGAACAGAAATGCATAGCAATGTGCATGGATAGGTATATGGACGCGTGGAACCTTGTATCGAGGACCTACAGCAGTCGCATACAGCGGGAAAGAACCAACATGTGAAACCTGATTCTCAACGGTGTTAAGCCATTACAGTGATGTAAATATAGACAACTTAGTTCCAAAGCATTTCAAATTGTGAGTTGCGACTGCCAGTGTTGTGTTATGTTATATAATAAAATGTTATAGGTTTAGTATCTGCTCTTCATTTTCCTAACCCTGACAGCCCTGCTAATTTGATGATCATTATTTCAAATAATTAAGAAAACATAAATAGCATGAGAGGATTAAGTTGCAGTGAAACTGTTAAGTTACTCTTGAAGGTAAATGGACTCAAGGTCCAATATTTGGAGGATTCTTAGAAGCCTAATGTTATTTTAGATATTGTATAGTAATACACTATTTTATTGCTATTTTTATATACATACTTGCACACAATTGCCTAAGCACCTTATTAAAAGATCTATAAGAATAAAAACACATTGTATACTCTTAATTCTCTATTTATGAATTAAAAAGACAATAAATAGTCTATTGTATTTCTCCTCTGAGCATTTTCTTTCTGAACTGATACAGTTTCTTTATCCACATCTCTTTTAATTCTGTTTCACTAGGGATTTCCTGAAATTCAAGAAACAATTATTGCATAGTAGGTATAATATAAAAATTTATTTGAATTAAGTATATAAAAAAAGCTATTTAATATTTTTAATTTAAAATAATTATGGTGTATATAATATATGATGTAATTAAAATTTGAATAAGTATGCAGTGCGTATTAACTGCAGTAATTTATTGTTATAAAGATAATTTATTATGATTAACTGAATAATTAAATGTGTGCATTAAAAGTATGAGAATTAACCATAAAAGTGTACATAAAACAAAAAATCTATGGTCTTTATGTTCCTATTTCAGTGACAACAAATTATTTGAAACAATCAAAATATATACATGCAACCTATATATTTATTAATTAATACATACTGCAAAATTTATGATAGAGTCGTCATTCTGCGGTTTGGCTTCATTTTCTGGAACTTTAACAGTTTCTGCATTCAAATCTATTACAATATTTTGGGACTGCTTTTTCGACTTTGATGAAGTAAATGATTTTTGGACAAATGTTTCACTATTAATATCATCTAGGACATTCCTATCTTGTATTGTTGGCATGTCCTCCCTTACTTCAACCTCCTTGTATTCATATGTTGGTATTTTAGTCAGTGTAACTCCAGCAGCTTCTGCTGCCTTGATAGCTTTCTCTACTTGAGTTTCTGTATCATCAATGTTGATGAAACATTTAGACTGGTATGATTTCTCTGTAACAAAATAAATAAAATTATAAAATAATTCATAAGAATTTCAGTCTTATATACAATGTACCTATGGAGAACACATCTGGGCAAAATTAGTATAGGTCATCCCCCAATCAGTTGGACTGATTACTTGTAGATGATGTTGGGTTATCTGAATTCAAACGGCTTAGGACAAATCGGAGTGGCGTAAATTAGGAATGGTGTATCCAGTCCAGTAGGGAACTTTTAAGAGCCGATTGATAGACGGATGAGTCAATGTAGATAAAAATATATTTGTAGTGAATTATGAATTTAAAATTGACATTTATTAAGATATATTTTATTGAACTGTCAAATACACCATAGGAATATATATATAGGATATTATAGATACATTAAGAATCACATGACAAGCATGACTTTACCAATATCGTAGGAGCTAGACCGACTCGAAGATCGAGATCTTCTCCTGTGCTTAGTTTTACTGTATTTCGATCGGCTGTGGGAACTCGACAGAGATCGTGAGCGATCGCGCGAATGCTTTGACCGTTTAGATTTTGACCGAGAAGATGACCTCCGGCGCGACTTGCTCTCGTACCTATCTCTTGATACACTCCTAGAATAGCTCCTCCTCTTATATTTGGACCGCGAGCTGGATCGCCTTCTTCTATAACTACTTGATTCCGATCTGTCTCTAGACCGAGATCGCCGCTTGTGCTTACTTTTGGATTTCTTTCGATCGTATGATGATTCTGAACTATACGACGAGCTACGTTTTTCACGGTAACGGCTTTTTTCGCGAGGCATCGAGGTATATTTAATAATACATATTTTTTATACAGTTACAATGCTCGTTGGATATCGATAAACAAAATGAAAGATTGTTAAGTTGTCACTTATTGTCATACGCCTAGTGACAGCGATGACAGCCTATTTTTAAAGGAACAAAACTTAAAAACGCATATCTTAACGAAAAACTTAAAGACATGCGACATATTACTTCTTCCTATTTATTTTTTTGTTATTTCATAATATTTTTTGCTGTTATTGGTTAGATTTTTTAAATAATAATCTCCGTTGATTTTTGAATCATCAATGGCTTTTTATTGCAACTTGTAGATGGCGTTAATGTATGAAGTACGTTCCAATTTGCAAAATTTTAAAATAATAACTTTTCTACTACACTGCTTTTATTATAATTAATGAAAATTTACAAAAAATCGTAAATTTACTGTTTGTCCATGTATATCTAAATGATAAGATTGTTTAATTTGTCATAATGAATAACATATTGCAAACTAGCTTGCAGTGTGTTAAGTGACAAACAAAATAATTGCGTAAAAAGAGTTACATCCAGGGCAGCGACCAGAGTCAGTCGGCCTCGATGACGGAATGTGTGAAATTTTAAGATGGTGATGAACAGTGTTTTCTTGATTCTAGCCAAAAAAATCAACATTGGTGCTTTGTTTCTCTGTTGAAATAATCAAAATGCGTCCAATTGCGTGATCAAGTTGTTTTTAGACGGTTTTTTTGGTGGCATAGCGGACTCGGTGTCTTAACGTGTTCGGTCTGATCATTGACATTGTTTCGTTATAAATTTTTGTACCATCGTGATTGTTATGTTTATGCTCGAATTGTGTGCGTTTGTTACTCCCAGTAAATGGATTAGGCGTTTCTGATGTTTTCGAAGTCATGGAGAGGCAGGAGAGGACATTTGCCAACATGGAGGCCACAGACACTGTGGACACCAAACAGGTGAGACCGAGACGTCTTTAATTGCCGGTTGTTAATAATTTCACGTCTATCGTGCACATGGTTCTTGATTCTCGTTCCATTTGCAAGGTATTGCCATTTGCGCGTCGTAAACTTATAATATTGACTCAGTGGAGTTCAAAAAATTATTTTCTTTTGGGATCTTGTGTAGAAAACGTAGGAATTGCACTTGGAAGGCCTAATTTGGGTTCGGAGCCTTCCAAACACGTATCGTTCTCATTGAAACGATAAAAAGTGATGGTGTCACCATTCAAATAAGCTAAACAAATCAAGGCAAAGTGTGGGTGAAGTTGACTACAACCCACACTCCTGTGGAATAAATTATTGGTATTAGAACATTGTTATGTGCCTTAGTTGTCATATCAGATATGTTTATGAGGACCTCCTTTGTCTTTCAGTTGTTAAAACAATTTGGCATAATTATATTTGACACTACATTGTAATAAAATAATTAGTAATGTATTTGCGTAAATTATGTTTTGAAATGTAGCAGCTATGATGAAACAAAGGCTGTGATGTGAGCCCTGCATAACATAAAACACTCTCTTCTTGAAATTGTAGAAGTAATCTCTCGTATTCAAATTGTAGAAATGTTACTGCAAAATTATTCATCTTCTGTAGGTGCTACCAGATACAAGCACAGTGTGTGAAACCTAAAATCACTTTCTGGGGAAAGCCATATCTGACGATGAACCTATAAGACTATGATAAACTGTGTGTTTAGCTGCTGTGGCATGTCTTTTCTTTCTTTCCACTACACTGATTTGTAACTTATATCAATATCGGCCATGTAAAAACAGTATCGTACACTTGCTTTCTTGTTGTTATGAGGTAGGCTTAATTAAATGTGTTAAGTTATTTCTAAGAAATTGCAGCATTTCTGTTATCAGCGTTATGTAGTAATAGCATAAGTTTAATTGGCTAAATCACCTATTTTAGATTGATATATTCAATTTAATGTTATTAAATCTGTGAATTAAAACTGGCAATATAATAACAGATATTTTTAAATCTCCCATAACTGTAATTTGACAAATTTACCATTTAGCAAGTGTGTTCAAAATGTGGCTTGCATGACATGCGCTCAGTGGTGTGTCCAAATACATTTAATCATAGATTTATTAATATTATCTAGTTATTTATAGAATATCTATTAAATGTCTGACTTAATTCTGACTACATGAAACTCTAAAAAATTGGTTTACTTTTTACCATATACATCGTTTTAATTGCTGTCTCTACCTTGCAACAATTGTCTTTTTTTGGTCATGTGCAGCATGTGTCGTGAGGACTGTTTATCTCCAACATGTGACTCACCAACTGACCTTTTTGAATTTGGCTCAAGTGTAGTCTCGTACCATTCAAACACTCATTTGCATTTAGCAACTTAATGTTTGCGTATAACAAGATACTGCCACAGTTAATGTTAGTATAGAAGTATTAAAATTCAATCTTGGTAAATTATATGACAGTTCTATGTTTACGAGTCTGATTATTCTATCTCATCTTGAATCATTTTAAAGTCTGATGTAACACTATGGTAAACAAAGCATGGTATGACAGAAATACATATCTGAAAACCTATTTGTAATGGTTTACATTAGTGCAACTAACTACAATAAGGTAGTAAAAACAGTTTTTTAGTGATATATCACTGGGTCATCAATGTTGAGTGTCTACTATTTGGATGCCAGGTTACATATTGTAACTTGAGACAACCATCTTAGTCCTCAGGAGTGGCATTGCGTCATGGCATTATTTGGAGTTCGTCACATGAGCCTATAGATGGCAGAAAGCATTTATCATCAGGTGGACTGAAAGCTTGTTAATGAACAAGATTGCAGTTCTGATGATAAACTTTCTTACATTCTTATAAAAAAACAAAGCAAAAATGTAGTATCAATTTCAAATACTAGTAAATGAGACTTATTTATTTACTCTTATATTCTATAGCCCTTATGTTTACCCTTAGAATATAAGTTCAATAATAGGAGATATTTGCTTTACTTAGTTAATAGGGTTAGGTTGTATTTAAGTTTTTTTTTCCCTTTGATAACCTAATCTCTACTTAATGATAACAGTTGTAAGGGATTATGCTTTGTGAATGTAGCTTTTATCTGAGAATTTGATTATTCATTCTAACAATTCCTTTTACCTTAACTGAGTGTTGCTGTGACTCATTTGTGTGACTCTTTGGTTGTCATTAGTTCTTTTTATAATCCATTTAATTATAAATCAAGATAATATCTATAATCAGTCAATCTCTGCCTTGTTGACAAGCTTAGCACTGGTAGGGTTCTCTTTAGAATATTTTTTAAATGAAAGCAATTGCACATTTATTTATATAAGGAGAACAGATCACTGAAAAGCTGTTGCCCATTTTGATATATTATCATTACCTGCAACACCATGCAGCAAAAAATATTATTTGCTAAAAGCTCAACTGCATTAGCACATAATTATATACCATTTAAGGTATATGTTTTAGCCAGGATATTGATTTCAGTAGACCTCAATTTATTTAGTTATTATTGGGTCGTTTTGAAAAAGCATAAACATCACCATCATAAATATTGTAATCCATTAAATGTATCACCAGGAATGTATTACTTAGAAAGGAATTAATTTAATTTATTTGATATGTTATCAGAGTGACATGCCTTTCTTTAAATATAGACTGATTAAATTTAATGTAATGCTTTCTTGCAAGGAATGTTGTGATCACCATATATATTAGATACATTTACTTTACGTATATAAATATATTGTGTAGGTTATACATTTCTAATCTTCTAAAATCAATGAGTTCCAAGTAATGTTTAAGCTGTAATTCTCAATGTGTTTTATTGTACAAATTTTACATACTTACATACATATTTGAATTATTTTAAAATGATATGTTATTAAGTAAATGATTTATTTTTCAATCCCATAGTCTTAATCCACCTAAACATTTTGTATTAAATTTTATATACTACAGATCATTTTACCTCAAGTAAATTTGATTCACCATTTACCTACTGATTGTTCAATTATATACAATATTTTACACTGTAAATCTGCAAAAAAAATGATTGTATTCGTTATCGTGTATTTATCTCGTCTATCATGTTTAAGCTCAACAGAGATATAACAAACAATTATACATATAGGGTCATGTCGTAAACGTCGAGGGTTAACTAAGGTGCGGTGCGTTAATCGCAGCGGATATGCTGAACTAACGCGTTTATCTCGGAAACCAAATAGTATTCTAGCGTCTTGGTAGGGGGGCGCGTGGCTCGCTGGGCGCAGGCAGTTGAAACGCGTCGGGCGCGCAGCACGCCGCGCGCGCATCCTCTGAGTCCGCGCAGCCGCATAGTGATGTCACCGTGAGAACCAGTGGTAACTGTGTAGTGCGTGTCGATAATGGTAGCTATGGTCGCCTCGGCCTCCGGATACGGCACCCTGCGCCGGTTCCTCAGCGCTCCCGAGGGCCACGCCGAGGAGGCCGCCGTCGTGCCCAGCGCCTCCGTCGCAGTCTCGGTGAGCCGATCGTTACGTTCACGCTGACATGCTATGCATTAGGAATGCCGATAATGACACCCGACCAGCTGTATCGCTAGGTGAACGTGATCCTCTCTATCGGTGTTTCACCGTTTGTACGATAAGTTATGCGAATGCGATAAGTCGATAACTATATTTATATATCCAATACCCACAACTATGCAATCACTGTTGCGGTAATGAATCATATAAAATAATAATAATGAAGTAATGCCTCGAGATTGCGCTACGATGTCGCCGAGGAAACGGACACTGAGCCAGCGATAGCGGGAGCTCCGCACGCGGTGTAAAATGCATTAACGCAACAATTTCACGACAAAAGCTTAGAAAGTTGCACACGATCTGCTTTCCAATAGGTAATAAATTTTGTGCATGATACTAGTGCAAAAATTATTGACAACTTGCGTACAACGGCAAGCAACATTTCTAATTCGATAATATTACTAAGTCACTAATCGACTTCGTTTTTCGTTTAGCGCTCGTTTCATATCGCTGTCAAAAATGGTCGCGACCGGTTCGGAATACAACATTTTCGTAGTTAAAAAAAGAATCGGAACAGCCATCAGTCTACCGTCCACTGTGGGGTCATTGACCCGACTTTCCTTTTTAATATTCCGTAGCGCTATAATATTTCCACCGATCGAAACTCCGTCCTTGGGCCCACTCGCCATATGGAATCCGTTTTTTTCGCTGATGATATCATAGGAATAGGTACTCGGGATGAGTCGGGATGGATGCGGCCAAGGTTAGGTCATCAGACCGTGGCGGCATCTCGGAGACTCACGGCTCGTTGGCCGTCGACCGCGAAAGCAGTCCATCACTCTGTGGTTACCGACCCAGATCACGCGGACGCTTATTCGCCTTTTATTCACCCAAATTAACGTTGCTGCTCTTATCGTAAATTAAATTGAAATCGACGTGCCATTTGCTCAGCGAAAGGGAAATTTTTACACATTCATGTTCAATGAAACAAAACAGTTTCAAATCAGGTATCATCGAAGTACTTCGCAGCAGCTTAAACAGTAACCAACTCAAATTGAGGTTTCAGTTAAGACTAATTTTGTTCAGGACAACATTAAATTTAAGTTATTTTTAAATATTTCCAAGAACGTTTATTCGTTCTGAATGATATTTTAATCGTATTCTGATAAAACTAGTTCAATTATGTTAAAATACTAGGTATACATATGTTGTGGTGACTGGAAGTTTAATATCATGTGTAAAATGTCAAGTTAAATTGTGTGCTTCGTACCTATTAGTTCACATTATCAGAACACGCGTGTGTACTGGAATTTAAACACGCATACCTGTAACAGTTTCGACAACTTGTACGTTTAAAATAAATCAATTACAATTATTACAAAATGACATAATACCTACTATTTCCTATGAACTACACATCTGTATTGAAATGTGCGTGGCTGTAGGCACTGCTACTTACATTTGTGTTATCGGATGAACAATTCAATTAATTTAGAGTGAAAGAAAGAAAAACGAAGCAATCGAGAGGGCGTCGTAAGATTGCGACATTGAATGGATCTGCAGAGAAAACACGCGGCCAATACGATCGTGATAATGGAAATGGAGAGTATTAGACTGATTGTTCGGCGCAGTTTCCTTTCCCACAGGCTTTATCTTTTTCACTCCTTCGACAAAGCAGAATTTAAATAAATCGCTTGTAGCCAATCGCTTTTTCGCAATAAATCACGGCCTTATCGAATCTCAATTTATTGTGCGCTGAGTGATATGGCATTCTGTCACGATAATTGATGTACTTCGTTGAACCTGACCTTGTCGAAGGTACTTCGGAACTTTTCCGCGTCCATGAAGTTATCGACGAACTTTCGTTTTTTGTGTAAGGTTGATCTTTTTGCTTTTTCATCTTGAGCCTTAGTACTACGGTTTGTATATAGAAATATTTGATAACGAACTAAGAAAACGGAACTATAAAACCAGATACTACAAGTGTCGATAGCAGGCTTGTACAAGCGCATAGAGTTAAGTCGGTCATAATCTAATGGAGGAAATATCTCTGAAGAAGTATTCCTACAATAATAGGAACCAATATTTTATTGCTGGAGCACTTATCGCTTCATTGGTCTTTATGTTTTAAGATAATTATCAAACGACATGGAACTATTTATAGTATCTCATGTTTTGATAAAGACATTGAATTGTCGTCGAGATACGCAAATCGACTCGCTCGATGCAAACGGGTTTGCCACAAGAATGCCAATTAAGTGCATATTAATGTGTACCGAGCTGATTGCCATCGATTGCAAGCTGCATTATGTTTGTTTGCCGTGATTCATTAGAATAACTTAGTTAATGATTAATAGTGTTTGGTCGTAAAGCCGTCGTTGACACTTCCTCATTGACTTTGTAGTGTAGGCATCCCACAAGGCACAGAGTATTAATTCTGTTTTGGTGATTATTATAAAATACTAGCTTATTCTCGCGGCTCCGCTCGCTTTGGTTAGGTTTATAACAATACAGAGTAACTTGTGTGTTGCAAATCCTACAAGTAGTTTTTGCGAGAAAGAGTAACAATCGTTTAAACATTCATCTATCCTCACAAACATTAGCCTTTGTAGTTAATAAGATATTCACTATTATCTCAGTAATATATGAAACAAATTCCAGTTAATTATTCTTTTCCAAACATGAAAATTAAATAAGCCCTTTTCCATTAATGGTGTTTACATACAACAAAAGATGGTAAAACAGTTCATAATCAGATAAGGAATTAAAAAAACTTGTTTTGTATATTTTGTTAACACATGCTTCTATTGGAAATAATTGGATTTAAATTATATTTGCTTAATTTTTTTTCCTCAAAACGTAGTATAGATTGTGTAATCACGCTGTCAGTTCCTTATTAAAGAAAACGTTTGTCTTTCTGTTGTTTCATTATAAACAGGGCACGAAACTGATAGTATCCGACGAGGAACTCACGATCCAGCAGTTAGTGAATTCGCAAATAATGGAACGAAAGCTGGAGATGTATGAGTCACGCTTATACCGTTAAGTTTTCATTTAGAGATCTTGGCTTTTCCCCACTACGTCATAAGGACAGTAATGTTTTGTGTTCATGTGTTATGGACACACAAAAAATTTTCTGTGGTAAGCTCTACAACCCACACGGCTTAACGGATTTTAACATATTAGATGTCATTGGATTCGTCTTAATTTTGGGAGTGAAGTAGGGATATATCTACTTCCCTACTAATATTATAAACGTGAATGTAAGTTTTGTTTGTTAAGCTTTCACGCCAAAACTACTCAACTAATGAATTTATTACTATATGAATCCAACCCCCTTTGCTGTGTCTTTTAATTGTTATAAATGACATACAAACAAACATCAAAAATATTTAGCAAACTAATACATTCAAACTACAAATAGTTAATATGGAAAACATCGTTGACCTTGTACAAAAAAAAAAAAAAATAAATAAAAATAAATTAAAAAAACTTATAGACTCTGAAAAATTACTTTCGTTCCACAAAAATATAAAAAGCATTAATTGATTTCATAAATTCTTTGTTCAAGTAATAATTTTGTATCGATGTGTTATTCTTGCAAGATTTCACTAGCCTCGTTTCTTAAAAGTTGTCTAAACCTTATCTCATTGTATAGTGAAGACTTGGGAATGTTCCAACTTAGCTGGCATCCTGTAGGAATGTTCTGAAACTTCATCCTTTACAAGAAAATTCGCAGTGGTTTCATTACTTACGTAATATTTTTAAGCAACTCGCGTTTTTACTTGATTGATGGTGTGGGTAAGAGAACTAAGATATACTAAGTTATATATATGAGGGCTGGGCATTAACATTACTTCAACTGCGTATTTCAAGTAAATACTTTATTTGTAGATGGAACATTTATTCAAGATGTATAAAAGAAAAAAATGCAACTGAATTGAGAACCTCTTTTTGTGAAGTAAGTTGATAAATAATGCATAAGTATGTGCATTATTTTTTAATTTGTAACAACTTACTAATATTATTATGGCGAAAGTTTTTGAGTACGGATCGATGTTTGTTACTTGTTAAAAACTACTGATTGCATTTGTATTAAACTTATCACAGTGATAGTTCTGATCTGGATTAACACATACGATATTTTTTTCCGTGGCAAACATGATTCAAGCGGGCGGAGCCGCAGGAAAATGCTGGTTCATTTTTTTTAAAGTAATGTACATTTTACAACATCCAAAGAACACATAATTGTGTTACAATATAATAATATAGTAATAATATGCAATAGCTAGAACTGTGTTCCATTTAATGATCATTAGTATTCTACGGGTGATCTTTCATTGTATCACCAGAATTGTTATTCTCAGAAAATGGTGTCAATCGATTTACGGATAAAAACATCGAGATATATATTTTTGAGATTTTTGAGATTATCACATCGAAAAGATATAATCCAATTTAATGATGGAGCAGTGTTGCTTTTCAATTGAAGGAAATATTGGACATAAGCCAAGTAACAGTCTAGGAAAACATAAGTTATGAGTGAATTTGAAATTCGATGGCGGTGTACTCTGTCTACGGCAGACACCACTTCACCTATTTTTGCTTCATTATTTGTTACCGTAGTATTCTTATTGGCATCAATTAATTCAGGCATAAGGATAAAACGTTACAACTTATACGACGTATCCGAAATCGGCTTCTGATCGGTTTCCTATTCTAAGTTATAAAAGCCTAAATTTTCGTAATCACTTTCCATCGAATGCACACATATTGAGCAAACCTACTTATATTATTTAAAGATTAAATTTCTATTATTTTAAGATTCTATTAATTAAAGACTTGTTCATTTTTTAATTAGCCTATATAGGTTTTCTTATGATGTATGTATAGTAATATTAGTTTATCACTTGTACATAAAACGGTTCTTATATAGATCTATTCAATTGCTTTTTTTTATCAGACTAAAGTAGCGAATGTGCATGCAGTCCATCTGATGGTACGTGATTACTTCCTCCCATCTGCAAGCAACTGCATATAGAACAGGTTCGATGTGAAGTTGATTATAGATGCGTTGCTACTCTTGAGGACTAAGATGGTCGCCTCATATGTAAAGTAGTCGGCAACCACACCCTTCACCGAAACGCAAGAACTTTACGCTAGAAATAGATGTGGCCTACTGTGTGGTCAACTACTAGTGTAGTTGTAGTTGTACAACCTGGACAAATCACCAGTTTTTATTGAAATTTGTCAAACTATGGTATTTATAGCACACAAATGTCTTCATAAAGCTGAAATCTAACTTTAGCATACAATGTTCATTATTATATAGGATACAATATTATTAGAAATTTATCTTGTCATTAGATATTTACAGTGCATCCAAAAATGCCTTTTCACTGTCTGTATGGCTGTCCGCATCAGTTTATTTATGTCTGTTGAAATACGAGCCTAAACCTAGCTTACGTTCCCGAATGCATGTTCACTTGGCCGTGTAAACGAACACGTTTCAATTTCTTGGTTTTTATTTACCGTGTGATATTTGCCAGTGGGTTTCGTCGGGTGATGGACCGGTTTCTTTATCGTGACAATGGGAGCGGCGAAACGGGATGTGGTTGCTATAGGTGTCTTCAAGTACAGCTGCTACGTTTTTGATTC